>PVHP010006280.1:0-61201 GCA_004024765.1 Zapus hudsonius | reverse complement strand
CCCGGCACAGGAGCCTTCGGCTGCAGGCGGCGGCGTACAGGTAAATCTAGGTTCACGTTCAAAACTCTCAGAACTGGAGGACTCTAGGAGCTTTTATTTCTGAGGTGTTATTCATATTTACGGTATTGGACAACTGCAACTGAAAACAAGTTGATGAAATTGTTTAAATCCCATTGCCAAAATATCTTAATACATCAAAATAAATAAGTACAGACGCTGGGAGATGGCTCGATGAATTGCCGTGTAAGCCTACAGACCGTCGGATCCCCAGAGCATCCAGGTGAATGCAAAGTGGACAAGGCTCCTACCCCAAATATTCAAGTCTAAATAATAACTTGTCAATAGTGCCTTTAAATTTTTTTTAATTGTCTTTTTTTGTGGGGAAGAAGGAAATTCCAGTAAGTTCAGCTAGCAACCTGGTGCTTTTTCTGCAAACAGCTAATGTAATTTTGTATGCAGTGTTTTATGCAAACTTCCTGTGTCATCAGGTATTTTTATTTTTTAATATTTATTTTTAAGGAGAGAGAATGGGAGTGCCAGGAAATTTTTTAATATTTATTTATTATGAGAGAGAGACAGAGAGAGAGAAAGAGAGAGAAAGAAAAAGAGAAAGAGAGGGAGAGAGAATGGGCACACCAGGGTTTCTAACTGCTGCAAACCAACTCCAGATGCATGCACCATCTTATGCATCTAGCTTTACATGGGTATTGGGGAATTGAACCTGGGTCCTTAGACTTTGCAGGCAAGTGCCTTTACAGTTGAGCCATCTTTCCAACCTGGGGTAATTTTTTTAAAAGGCAGAAATGAAAGATCTGTGTCTGGAGAGATGGCTCAGTGATTTAAGTACTTGCTTGGGAAGCCTGCCAGCTCTGGTTCAGTTCCCCAGCAAGAGACTCTGGCACATGCTTACTTCAATCAATCTCTCTCTCTCTCTCTCTCTCTCTCTCTCTCTCTCTCTCTCTCTCTGCTTGCAAATAAATAATTTTTTTTAAACTACAAAATGGAGACTGGAGAGATGGCTCAGTGGTTATGCCCACAAAGCTTCACAACCTGGATTTGATTTCCCAGTACTCACATACAGCCAGATGTACAAAAGTGGCACATGCATCTGGAGTTTACATAGCTAGAGGCTCTGGCACACCCATTCCCTCTCGAGCTGTCTCTCTTCCTCTCTCTATCCTCTCTCAGTGCAAATAAATAAATACAAATATTTTTAAAAACTAGCAAAATGATTCAACAACACAACATAACATCATCTACATTCAGGAGTGACAATTCAAACCTGCAATCCCAGCTACTCAGTGTGGAAGCAAGAAGGATCAGAAATCAAGATATTTAGCAGCATGGAGGAGAGGGGGGAAAATGCTTTAAGAAACAAAAGGTAAATTTAGAAATCAACATCACTTTAGGGAAAAAATACCGCCTCTGAACAAGTAGCTTCCCATGGACCTTTGCTACTGAGTCGGCCCACTTTTCTGAGTTCTAATTCAAAAAGCATGAGTTTTTCTCTACCCGGCCCCTTCTTTCTCTTCTTTTGATGCCAGCAGAAATTCTAAGAATGCTTGCCCTGTTTCTGCTTTTATGTTCCCAGTCCAAGCTTCTGATCCAGCAATCCCTTCTCTGGTTTTTATGGAAAATGCTGTCACTCTCAGGAATATCTTTCTCAGTTTTCCTTAATAAAGTATAATTTCACATCCTAAAAAAAACTCTGAACAGATTAGTGAAAGAACAGATGTCAACGTAATAAAAGTTACATAAGACAGACCCCAACCCAACATCATACTAAAGGAAAATTTGAAAGTATTTCTCTAAGACCTAGATCAAGATGAGGTTGTCCACTTTTGCCACTCTTATTCAGAATTGTTCTGGAATTGACAGAGCAACAAGGATGAGAAGTAAAGGCATACAAATAGAAACGGAAGTCAAGATACCAGTTTGTATATGATATAAACTATACAATAGAAAAACCTAAAGGTTCCATCAAGAAAAGAAAACTACTCAATAGGGCTGGGAAGATGGTTTAATGAAGTATGACAGACCAGGTTTAATTCCCCAATGTCCTGTGAAGCCAGATTACAAATTGGTGTATGTGTCTGCAGTTTGTTTCCATTAGCAGGAGGGCCTGACATACCCATACTCACTCTCTACCTTTCTCTTTCTCTCTCTCTCTCTCTCTAATAAAAATTTTGAAAAAATAAATAAATTCAATAAAATTATAGTATATTAAATTAAAGTACAAAAAATTTGCTTTTTTTTTTTGCACCAATAATGAACTTTCTGAAAAAGTTCATGGAAGTGATCCAGTCACAATAGCAATCTAAAAAATAAAATGAAATGCCTAAATAAATTTTACTAGGTGTTTGTTTCCTAAGGATTTGAAAACCACTGATGGAAGCACTGAAGATGAGGATAACACTCACAAATGAAAAGACTCCACTTCAATGAGCTTGAACTGGAAAATTAATATAGTTTAAATGTCCATACTACTTGTAGTGATATGACATTCAATGCAATCCCATCAGATACCAATGGGTATCTTCAATTGAAAAAAATACAATGGATATTCTACAATTAGAAGAAGTCCTAAATTTATATGGGAATACAAAAGACTTCAAATGCTAAAACAAATTGAGAAGAAGAAAAAAAATAATAATGCTGGAAATACCATAATGCCTGATCTCAAGATAGCCCACAGTGCTATAGTAACAAAGTTAACATAGTACTGGCTTAAAATCCTCCAAATACACCAATAGAAAAGAATAAAGAAATAAATCCAAGCATCTATAACTGATGCTCAACAAAAGTGTCAAAACCTGACATTAGAGAAAAGACCCTTCAATAAAGGGTACTGGGAAAACTGGATACCCACATGCACAAAGTGAAACCTGAATCCCCATCTCTCACCCACCTTAAAATAGGCCAGAGATATGAATGTAATACCAGAAGCTGTGAACTACAGAGAAAAAAAATAAAGGGAAACACTTTGAGAGATTGATACAGGTGATGAAAAAGGAAAAGAGAAAAGAAATGAAATTCAAAACCACAAGATGGCATCTCATCCTAGTCAGAATAGCTATTGTGAATAAAGCAAAAAGCAGGCTGACACCAGTAATCTCCCCACTTAGGAGGCTGCAGCAGGGGAACTTCCCCACATGTTCAAGTACCTGGGCTACATAGCGAGTTCCAGGTCAGCCTGGATTATAAAGTGAGACCCTGTCTCAAGAAAACAAAACAAACATAAGAACAAAAATATCAAATGCTGGTAAGCATGTGGGAAACAAAGAATCCATAGGCTGTTGGTAGGAATATAGATTAGTAGAGAATAAATAGTATTGCAGCTCCTGAAACTACCAACTACCAAATGACCCCACTCTGTCTCTTCTGGGTATACATCCATAGCAAACAAAATCAGTGTTGCCACATGACATCTGTTCTCGCATGTTTATTGCAGTCCTGGTCACAAGAGTCAAGATACAGTCTAACCTAGGTGCTCACCAGTGGGTGTATATATGCACAATAGGAAGTTATTCAGCCGTAAGAAGGAATGAGCTGTTGCCCTTCACAACAACATGAGAGGAAGAGGAGGACATTATGTTAAGGGGACTAACCCAGATATGAAGGACATTGTGTCATCGCATACGTGAAAAACTCTACCTGGTAAATAGTACTTATTAAAGGCTACAAAGGGTGGGGAAGGAGAGAGGTTACAAAATGGGTGTCAACCCTCACAATGGGTCTAGTTTCTACATCTCAACAGGGTGACTACAGTTCCCAGTGCTATGGTTCATCCCTATGTCAACATGACTGGATCTAGAATCAGCTAGGAGACAAATCTCTGGGCATGTCAGTGAAGCTTCTAGATTAGGTCAATTGAGGTGAGAGGAACCATTCTAATGTAAGCTAATCAGGCATCAACATTCCTCACTCTGCTTTCTAACTGTTGGCTCGACGTGACCAGCTGCCATGCCTTCCTCACCACCATGGACTGGATGCCTTGAAACAGTAAGTCAAGATAAATTTTCCTGCCTCAAGTTGTTTTTGTCCAGTATTTGGAAACAGCAATGAGAAAAGTAACTAACACACCCAGTGTGTGTTTTATGAAGACATACAAGAAGAGAGCTAAAAGGCTCCAAAAGGAGGAAATTAGGAGATGGAAATGCTAATTATCCTGATTTGATCAGTGCATTATATACATGCATTGAAATATCACACTGTAATCCATAAACATTGACAATCAGTGTACATTAAATTAAAAGACAGGAAAAAAGAAAACTCTAAAGCCAATCTACATCTCTACCTTTGGAAACTAAAAGAAAAAAAATAAAATTAAATGTAAAGCAAGATCTTATTCAATGAAGATTAAATGACAAAATGAAAAACGAGGAAAAGAGAGAAAAGAAAAGTAAGACACAGTGGCACAGACCTATAATCCTCATTCAGGAAGTGGAGGCAGAAGAATCCTGAGTTCCAGGTCAACCTGGGCTAAATAACAAATAACAAGACATCTCTCCAAAAAAAGCAGGAACAGAAGAAAGAAAGAGAGGGAGGAAAGGACAGGAGGAAGTTAAAGACACAGAAAGTAGAATCCTTACCATCTTGAATGATTTCATCCTCCTCCCCCATCTCACCACCCACTCCAATCCCACACACCTCTGTGATCCCAGGGATCAGGAATCTAATACAGCCTAACCTTGCTCTAGTAAAGACCAGAGAAGTTGAGTGATTTGTCCCAGGCCACAGGACAATTTTGTGGCTTCGGGTCTTTTTAGGCACTGTCAATAAGGCAGTTTACCTTTCCATTTACAAAAGCAATTTTATTTTGTATTTGAAATATAATATTCATGATTGGGTAAAATAGTTATGCTGCATTGTTTTAAATTTACTTTTAATAATCACAAAAATCACAAAACTTTGAAGATTTCATTTATTAATATTCTATTTATTATGAATGAAAGAGGGAGAAAGGCAAATAGTGAATGGGCACACCGGGGCCTCTAAGCGCCACCCTGTGCATCTGGCTTTACATAAGTACTAGGGAATTAAACCTAGGTCCTTAGGCTTTGCAGGCAAGTGCTTTAACTGCTGAGCTATCCAGTCCTGAAGTTTTTATTGTTATTTTTGCTCGTGTGTGTGTGTGTGTGTGTGTGTGTGTGTGTGTGTGTGTGTGTGTGTGTGTGTGTAAGATAGTTTCTTATGGAGCCCAGACTGGTTTTGTAGCTACTTGCTATGTAGCTGAGGATGACTTTGAACTCCTGATGCTCTTGCTTCTACATCCCACATGCTGGGATTACAGATTAAAGGATTAATTCTGATAGCAATCCTCTTCTCTGCACTGTCCTGTTCCTCCTCTTCTTCAAGACCCACTTCCTAGAAGATCTCTGTGTCAACAGCGAGTGAGTGGAATGAGGACTTGTTGATCCAGACAGAGATCTCTTTAGCCCCAGAAAAAGGATTAATTCTGTATGATTACACAATACCCAGATTTTGAAGTTTTTATAGGGCATAGAACTCTTTGAAGACACAGAACTCCATTTTCATATTCTGTAAGTCTATAAAGATAAGCTTCTCAAAAGAATTTTATTAGCTGGGTGGTGGCATACACCATTAATTTCAGCACTGGAGAGGCTGAGGTAGGAGGAGCACCAGGAGTTTGAGGCCAGCCTGGGTTACAGAGTGAGTTCCATGTCAGGCTGGGCTAGAGTGAGACCCTATCTCAAAACAACAACAAAATATATAAAAAATTTAAAAAACCCAAAAAACAGGAATTTCATCAATTCAAGGATACTCATTATTTTTTTTTAAACAACAGCTGGACCTATAGGTACAGGCTGTAACCTCGGGTATTTATTTAGAAAGCTACTGCAGGAGGACTGCAAGTTCAAGGCCAGTCTGGTTAGCTTAGCAAGACCTGCCTTAAAATAAAAAGTAAAAGGAAGGTCTGGACATAGATCAGTGGTAGAGCATTTGCCCAACGTCTATGAAACCTCAGATTCAATTGCAAAAAATCTTATACATCAATCCTTTACAAAATATCAAACTTTTAAAATAGTATGTTCTTTTTATTATTTCTTTAAAAATATTTTTATTTATTTGAGAGAGAGAGACAGAGGAGAGAGAGAATATAGGTATGCCAGGGCCTCTTGCTGCTATAAATGAACTCCAGATGCATGCACCACTTTGTGCATATGGCTTTAAGTGGGTACTAGAGAACCTAACCAGGGCCTTCAGGCTTTGCAAGTAAGTGCATTTAACTAACAAGCCATCTCCCCAGCTCAAGTTTGCTCTTTTTTGAGGCAGGGTCTTACTCCGGGCTGGGCTGACCTAGAACTCACTCTCTGTAGCCCAGGCTGGCCTTGAACTAAAGGATGAAACGCTTGAGACACGGTGTAGATGTCATGAGCTTCTTCTTCATACCTCTGTAATCTCTAGAGTCCAAGAATCTTGGGCTGTATATTTTCAGCTTTTCTTCTAACCTGTTAGGAAAATTGTTAAATTGCATTCGGTTCCTTTGTTATCAGCAAGAACTTCCACATTGAGAATCTTGGATAATGATGTGAAAATGAAAGTATCATCTATTATAGAATCTCCACAACTTTACTGTTTTATTATAGAATAACGTGACAATGGAAAACACTATTTTATGCCATTCAAAAGCATGTCATAAATACATAAAACTTGAAAAATGTTCAAGACAAGCATAGAACAAAAAGTGATGAAATTAGTTGGTCGGCCTAATATGAAAACCTTAATCATAATTCAGTACCAGGATTACAATTAAAATCTAGGACTTTGGGCCTCTGTGTTAGTATTTCTAATCAGCATCTCACTCAGGCCTTCCAATGAAGGCTTAAAGCAGCAGGGGATTTGCCCCAGGAGGAAACATGGTATTTCTGATTTAAAGAGAAAGTGATCATTTTTAAATGTATGAATAGAGCTTCTTCCAAAAATTGGGTGGTTTACCCACTTAGGACTTTCCAAATATATTCTAAGAGCTTTGTTCAGTGGTTCCCCATTTCCTGATCACATGTCCTGTCATTCCTTGTGGTAGATGGCCTGCCAGCCGGGGCTTCTTTCCCCTTCGTTTTCACACTGCTGGAGATGCAGGAGATTGCTCACTAAGTTAAGCTTTGAGTGTATTCTGCTCCTGTTAACTACGGGATCCTTGCTACCAAAGAAACACTACTTTCAGTAGGTGGCAATTTTCCCCCAGGATTTTGACCTCCTAGTGTTTCAATTTCCCTCTTTTGCCCAGCCTCCTGGGTAGGCCATTTGATGATGCTCATTCCTGTTGGCTTGTGTTTGCAACCACGGGCGCTAGTGCAAGCTTGCACGCTTCTCAAAGGAGTACTGTATTCAGACTTCTTCACACCCAGGATTTTTAATTCCTCTTGCAACATTGGCCAGCAGAGAGATGGGGCTAGGCTATGCCTCCAACTTCCCCATTCAAATATTTTGAAGGACTCTTGTTAACATCTATTTATAAAACTTGTAGCCTCCACCTACATAGCTAAACACAGCAGCCATAATAATAATAAATCATAGCTTTTATGATGCTTTTTTCCCCCTAAACTTAAGTCCCTTTAGCAAGTTCACCTATCAGGCCATTGGATCCTTCTAGCAAAAGCCTGGGACATGTTTGTCTAAATGGTGTGCATTTTTCTCAACAGTCTCTAAACTTGTTTTCATATTATGCCTCAAGGATTTAAAACAATTATTCTGAACAGGAATTGAAATCCCTTTTTATAATATATTTTGATAGAATGGGGAAAGGATATAGCTGACTTCATTATGATTGCCATGTATATTTCAATGAGTAAGTGAATTTTGAGGAATTTTTATTTTTTAACTTTATTTAAAGCACTGGTGATGACATGTCCAATTTTTGCATATATGTAGCCTTTGGTGCAAAATTAAAATAGAGTAAATAGAAAAACGTGGTGATATAGTCTACAAAGGTACCAAAAATATGTATATAGTCCTTTTGCTAACTCCCCCCAAATAGGAATTTAGAAGTAATCTGTAGGAGCTGGAGAGGTGGCTCAATGGGTCAAGAGTGCTTCCCACAAGACTGTCTGAGTTCGATTCCCTAGCATACACATAAACAGCTGGGCATGAACACACACATCCATATTCATAACCTCAGTCTTGTGGGGTGCAGAACAGGAAATTCAGTGGAACTTATGAAAAGGACAAACTCTAGAATCAGTGAAAGACTCCATGTCAAGAAAACATGTGGATGGGGGCTGGAGAGATGGCTCAGAAGTTAAGGGGGCTTGCCTCCAGAGCTGAAGGACCTGGGTTTGAGTCCCCAGTACCTACATAAGCCAGATGCACAAAGTGATGCATGCATCTAGGGGTTGTTTGCAGTGGCTGGAGGCCCTGGTATACCCATTCTGTCTTTGCCAGGCGTGGTGGTGCATGCCTTTAGTACCTGCACTCAGAAGGCTGAGGCAGGAGGATTGTGGTTAGTTCGAGGTCATCCTGACACTGCATAGTGAATTCCAGATCAGCCTGTGCTAGAGTGAGATCCTACCTTGAAAAACCAAAAAAAGAAAAAAAAAAAAAGAAAAAGAAAACACAAAACATGTGGATGAAGGATGGAAGGGGGTACCTCACATTTTCTTCTGACCTCTGCATTGCACCCACATGTGCGCACGCGCGCACGCACACACACACACACACACACACACACACACACACACACACGCACGCGCGCGCGCGCGCGCACACACACACACACACACACACACACACCACATACTATGTACATGCGAAACCCAAAAGAACAAATCTGTTAAGGAAGTTCTATTTAATGTTTATTTTTTTTGTCTTCATGTGTAGAAAGCCCTCCAATGTGACAGTGATAGTATTATTTTGTTAACTGGTTTAGAAATCTAATAAAACTTCATAGCTGTGATCACAATGTGTATCTCAGTAAGACTTTGAACAGAACAGACTGAAGAGACTCAAGGTGCTAAACATAACTCCATGGGAGATTAAGTCTAATTGGATATAAAAATCCTTTGCGTGTTCTAGTCAGTGAAACCTTCTGGTTTGGCCCTCTTTCATATGGAAGTCACAGGCATTGTGTATATGACCTGTGTTCAGTTCCATTACCTAAGGAGTCCAACCTAAGTACATCACAATCTAGTATGCCTGCAAAGAACTGAAATCCTTTCATAGGAAAAAGGATGTCAGCCATGATGAACAATAATATCAAGAGCTGCCTGCAAAACAGTACAAGCACACCTGGTGATGCTGAGCCTACCTCCCCACAAGCTGGTGATGCTCGCCTACCTCCTCACAAGCTGTTGATGCTCAGCCTACCTCCTCACAAGCTGGTTATGCTCAACCTATCTCCCTACAAGGCTGGTGATGCTTAGCCTACCTCCCTACAAGGCTGGTGATACTTGCCCTGCATCCCCACACAGCCATGGCTCTTTACTATTTCTCCCCAGAGCTGAAACCTCAGAGTGGAGCAAACAGGCAGAATAGGAACTCATTTGTTGATATCTTATTAGGCATTAAAACATAGAAGGTGACATTAGATTATAGCAAAATACAACCCACTATTACCCCAACTAAAAAATAAAACTTCCCCATTGACTACATTCACATGACTGAACAGCACACACAAGCATAGGCAGAAAAAAAAAACAAGTGCATATTTTAGAAATATCTTTAATGTGTTGCTTTGAACAATCCTATGAAACTTGAACACATATTGTAGATGTATATTCTATTAGCTCATTTCATTGTTAAATTCTTCACTTGGGTTTCAAAGGTTCTGGGATTGTCAGTGACATCTAAAAGTCTCAGAAAAATCTCACCAAGTCATAGCTAGTTGTAAAATTTCTTCGGTTTCTATAAAATAAAAATCTCTTCAGCACTTGGTTAAGAGAAGGTTATGCTAAATAATGATGGTCTTTCATCTATACTGGGCTTTACTGGCTGTTCCTTTCAATTGACTTCATTGGCATTTACTGAGTACCTATTATGTACCAGGCACTGCACTAAATGCCAGAGACACAAAGATGAGACTGACTCAGTGTCTGCCCTCAGGGAGCTTATGGTCTCCTGGAGGCCAATAAGTAGTGCAACGACACAGAATATACTCTAATGTGACAAAAAAAATGTCAGTTACTTAATATTGGGCTTTAAAATACAATGGTATGTCATTGTTTGTAATGTTGAGGCCAACAACTAAAATGCATCTTCATGTGATGAAAACCATTAGGACCTAGCTTTTAAAGATTCACAGGATGAAGGCAGTTAATGCTAAAATTCATACTATAGTTTTCAAGTATTTCATACTTAGGAATATTATTGCCCATGTTTGTGCTATAGTCAGAGCCATGGCTGCCTCATTCACACCTCAGGACGCTGGGATTCAGCTTCTCACTGAGTTTATGAATTAGGATGGCTAATTCCTCAGTTGCTTGGCTCTTGTCCTCCAAAAGTTCATAACGAAGACTGGAGATATCTTGCTTGATTTCTTTTAATTCACCTGTAGTATTTGTATCAAAAAATACAGTTGGTGATTTAATTCTTCACATTTAGAAAAAGAACAAAGTGAAATTCATATGATATTAATATAGTTGATTCATAAAGGCTCCAATATAGACATTTCAAAATTTTCCTTTAAGATATTAAAGAAATGTCTTCCTTTAGAAACCATACTGACTGTCTGAAATAGTAATACCCTGTGTCAAGTAGTGCCCTTTGTCATGTGAGCTCAACTCCACACCCTGTACTGTGCCATACCCAGCCCTGATAAGTACCGGCTTACCTGGTCTACAACACTGTTTGTAAGGTGAGGCAAATGATTAAAATACATTTTTTTCACACGAGGAAAAAGTAAAATCATAGTATCCCATTGTTAGTTAAACACAGGGAGTCCTTTATTTCCCTGAGACACCTATATCCAAGAGCTCATTGCTAGTATCAAATGGAATCCAAGCAAATCTAAAAAGTGACACTAAACTGATGTAATGTGAAAATGTAAATTTGAAATCAGATTTAAAGGAAGGAAAGAAGTATTTATTAGAGAAGGTCATGACGGTTGTTGTCTCTCTGCCAGGAAAATCAGGGTGTAGGAAGCAAGGAGCCTCAGAGGCACTGAGTGGAGCTACCACAGCACCTTAACTAGTACTCCACCGTCCAAGAAAATTATATGTATTCATATAATACACAGCCCACAATTCAACCTGGCAGTGAGCTATGTAGACTGAAATTAAAAACTAGGCAGGAGCTCTCTGTACTCTCTCCTTCTTCCTTCTCTTAGGTTCTGGGCTTCTCAAATCGCCTCTTGCTTCCTTGGGAAAGAACTATGTCTTTCTTTCCTTAAGCTCCTCTTCTCTTAAAGCTCCCCTCCCTAAAGCTCTAAGCTATAATAAAATCTGTCTGAACCATAAAAAATAAATTAATTAAAAATAATGATAACTGGGTGTGGTGGTGCACACCTTTTATCCCAGCACTCAGAAGGCAGAGGTAGGAGGATCACTGTGAATTCGAGGCTACCCTGAGACTACATAGTAAATCCAGGTGAGCCTGGGATAGAGCTACTTCGAAAAACCAAAATAAAAAATAATAAGCTCCTGGATAGTAGGCTGGAAGATATAACCCTCCAAAGGAATATGGGGGTATCATCTGGTAATTAGGGCCCTGAAGAGGGCAGAATAAAGCCAAACCCTAAAACAAGGGCTCTCTGATTAGCTAAGAGATTGGCTCAGTGGCAAGGAACCTATAGCTATAAGGGGACCCAAGCCAAAATCCTATGGAGACCAAGAATCTGGCCTCCAAGGAGAAGCTTCCATTAACCTTTGGCCTAAAGAGAGGATATACCCATCATAATCTCTCCAATGCCTATCCCACTTAACTATACTGATCTCATTCTCCAATGGAGAGTCTATTTTTATCTTTCAAAAGGCAGTGAGAACTGAGGATAACCTAATTCTACCAACAAAAGCAGAAATGATAGGTGACTCCATGGCAGGAGATGAATCACCCCTCACACATCAACCAGGTGAAGCCACAAAGGGATTGGTGAGATGAGCAAGCGTGCAGCTTCCACAGTGAGCCTAAAGAAGTGTGCCAGGGTAATGGAGACAGACACTGCAGATACACAAAATATACCAAAGCAGAAATCTGCAAGCTACTAAGAGCTCAACACCAAAGTAGACTTCACACCCACCATGGCCCAGGGAATTTTATAGAAGAGGGGAAGAAAGATTGTAAAAGACAAGATGGGTGGGGATATCCAGAGGCCTCCACCTCAGTGGAATGGGAGCAGTGAAAAGGAAATGGTGGTACCTACGCAAAATTTGTTCATACAAAATTTCTACTTAATAAAAAAATAAATAAACTAGGTTGCTTTTTGATACAGAGTCTTGCTGTGTATCCTTGGCTGGCCTAATTCTCACTATGTAGCCCTGGCTGGCCTTAAACTTGCAGCAGTCCTCCTGCCTCACCTCTCAAATACTGAGATTACCAGTGAGCACTACCATGACTTACATTCTCATCATTAATGAAAGTGTTTATACGTCTAGACAGATGCCCTACCTTGACTATGCCTTGAAAAACAGACACAAACTACTGACTACCTCCATAAAAAAAGTTAATCCCAAGAAGTGACATATGCTGTTAATCCCAGCACTCAAGAGGTGGAAGCAAGAGGATCAGGGGATCAAGGCCAGCTTCCCATACATGAGGCCCTATCTCAAAATAAAACCAAAAGATTCAAAAATGTCTAGAAAGACAGCAGTCTTTAAGAATCAGTGAGGTGACTGTGAATGGACAGAAGTTACTTCTGATGAACATTTTAAATAGAAACTTATTTAAAAAGATGGAGTTTTAATGAAGTAATACAAGGGTCTCCTGTCAATCTTGAAGGAATGCAAGATGCAAACGGAATGGATTTTAAAGTATGCTTCACTGTGTTTTCCAGTTATGTTAGTTGTTAAGAAAGATGCTTCTCAATTGGAGATGCTTACCTTCATTAACTTCATCATTTTCTTTGTCTACTTGTGCTTTCAAAACATACCGCTTTATGAGTCTTTTCATTATCTGCTGTTGGGCAAAAAGAAATTATTATGTCACCAATGGTACAGGAGACACTCATTCCTATCCTGCAGAATCCTACAATGACTCTTAAGCAAATAACTCAGAGAAGAACTTTACATAACTATTTGGAAAAGTGATCCAAATTTTAAGATCTAACCTTTTTTAAACCTTCTACTAAAATTTATTGCATAATCCATAAACATGTTCATTTTTCAGGAACAAAAGAAGATTTTTTTAAAAAGTTGAAAGATTCCAACAATGGTTTATCTTTCAATGAATGGTTCCTCTTTAAGGTACACTGACACTACATTTTCACTGTAGGCACGACCTTATTTTTATTATTTGGAAAAATATATGACTACAACCTCAATGGAGATCTGAAATGACAGAAAACAACAAAGGAAATAAAATCATTGATAATCCCAGGTTCAACAACAATTTCCATTGTTATTGTGGTATATGTCATTCTTTCCTTCAAATTTGGTATATGTCTCTTTATCTCTCTCTAAATATGTGTATATATATTACATATTAATGTGTTATATTTAGTGTTCCCTGGGTATCATATATTCTGTTTTACTGCATACTTTCCCTTCATAGCAATATGTGTTGTGACTTTTTTCCAACCTAATTACGTGCTCTAAAAGGATAATTGTTTATCCATAAGGAGAAAATTAAATTTTGACCCCTACCTCATACCATGGATTAAAAAATTAATTCCAGTTGACCTTACTTAGGAAAGACAAAGCTCTTGAATCCTTTAAAAGAAAGTGTAGAGCTGGGCATGGTGGCTCAACACCTTTTGAAAGGCTGAGGTAGGAAGACGACCGTGAGCTTGATGCCAGCCTGAGCTTCAGAATAAGTTCTAGTTCAGCCTGAGCTAGAGCGAGACACTGCCTCAAAATAACAAGCAAACAGGAAAGAAAGCAGAAGAAAATATATTTACTTTAGATCTATTTTTTAAACAAAAGTACTGATTATAATAGAAAACTGATAAATCTATCTTCTTTCTGACTTAGAAGGTCTGCTTATAGATACACTACAAAGAAAGCAGAAAGGGAGGCCATAAACTGGGAGATAAGCTTAATAATTACTATAACTGACAAGTCATTTGGAATCATATACAAGAACTCTTGAGAAAAATTCAAGCAAATTGTTTAAATGGGCAAAAGACAACAAGTATCTCACAGAAGTGGAAACATGAATTGTAACAAGCTAAGGGAACAATTTGAATTTTTTTTCTTAGGGAAATACAAATCATGACAACAGGGAGATATAATTTTACATCTAGTAAAGGGAACAAACAATACACAAATCTGATAATGATTAACTGTTGGGATGGATATGATCAGTGGGGCATTTACACTTTCCGTCTTGAGTGCAGATAGACCAGCCACTTTGAAAACAATTGGTGTTACCATCTGAAGTTCAATACCTATTGAAGGTTTGCCCTGTTCATAGCCCAGGAAATTGCACATGTGACCATGAAATGTGACAACAGAGTTTATAAGTAGTATTGTCTTGAACAGCAAGAACTGGAACACTTTAGACAGACATCAGCAGAACAGAGAGATACATCGTGGTAGATCCTACAATGCACTGTTACTGTGTTCATTAACAAGATTAATGAACCATAGCCACACACAAGTGTGGATGAATCTTAGAAGCAGAATGTTGAATGAAAATTTTCAGTTGTAAAAGACTTAATGGAACATGAAACTAATCTTATAGAGCTCATTAATAGGAAAATATATAATATATATATTTAAACTGAGGCTTTAAAATATTTATTTATTTGTAAGCAGAGGGATATAGAAGAGATAGACAGAAAGAATGGGTGTGCCAGGGCCTCTAGCTGCTACAAACGAACTCCAGATGCATGTACCTCTTTGCTCATCAGACTTTACATGGGTACTGGGGAATAGAACCTGGGTCCTTAGGCTTTTCAGACAAGTGTATTAATAGCTGAACCACCTTTCCAGTAGCCCTACAATATATATTTTAAGAATTTCTATATATGTATAAATCTATGTATGGAAAGAAAGCAAACTTCAGGATGGCTATTACCTCTTAGTGGGAGGCAGAAGCATGAGGTGGACTGATAATGCTGTTGTGACAGTTTCAGGCAAGCTCCATAGACCCCCTCCCCTTGAGTGGGAGGTGTCTAGCTAGAGCTCAAACCTAGGTGCTAAAACTGATTGGAATGAACCAACCACCTGTCTCTCTGCTCACCCAGGGCAGGAAATACTGAACAGATAATCCTGTCTCTTCTTCCCTCACATGGTCTAGCAGAAGGATGTAAGTAAGGGCCATTAGGCTGTGGTGAGGGGCTGGATTTCTCTTCCACATGAACCTTTCCTTCTCATGGTCTCTTCTTTTCCTGATTGTTTAGCTAAACTGTATAGATTTTGTTAAACCCTCTCTCCGCACTGGTGGCTGGAGAACTCTGTAACTTCCCATTCTCTTTTAAATAAAGTCTCCCACTATACCTTATCCTCTGGTGGCCTATAATTTGAATTCTTTAACTTTATAGACAAGAATTTGGATACTCCTTAAGTTCTGAGGTAGATTTGAATTTTTCTGGGTATTATCTAAATTCTAATCCCCGGCTCAGCCCGTTACACTGTCACTCAGGTAGATGGTGGCTTCATGAGCTCATGAACATGCTTTATCATTTAGTGTGCATATTCTTGTGCACATATCAAACATCACATTTAAGATATCACATAATGTAGTAAAAGTGGGGTTTAAAAGGCCTAAACTAAAATGCAGTCATGGTGAGAATGGAAAATGCACTAGAATTTTAAGATAGTAGAAATTATGAACCAAAGTGGGCATGCAATGCTGAGGTTAAGTAGAAAGGGGGAATCTTGGTTAATCCACTATCAGTGCAAGAGAGTAACAACAGCGCAAGCCCATGCAATTAAAAAGGAAAAGCCCATGTTACCAGTTACAACAAAATATGAATCCTATTAAGATATGTGTAATCTAGACCCAGGACAGACACACCCATTTTAAACTGGCTGATTCAGTCACTGGATATTTATTGAGAGCCAATTCTATGGCAGGCACTACACCAGGTGCCAGGGATACAATGCTGAACACAGTCCCAATTTCACAGTGGCCAGTGAAATTTCACATCCAAACAGCAACTCAATGTGACAGGTGAATTTATCAGGATCTGCAGTTGTGTTTTGTTTTGCATTGCTGGGGTTGGAACTCAAGGCTTCATCCATTACAGGCAATCACTCTACCATTAAACTAGAGCCCCCAGCCTGAGGGGATGGATTGAAGTTACAGTAAAGTCAGATTCTGCTAGAAAGAAAATATAATACTATGCATATCAATAAAAATAGTTTGAAAAGCAATAATAAAATCAGTGGGAAATGAAAGACTATTCAAAAAGCAGTGTGGAGACAATGGACTATCCTGACATGCTGCTGGTGGGAAAGCAAACTGGAGCGGCCACTGTGGAAGTCACAATAGAAGTTCCTCAAGAAACTAAAATAAGAACCACCATATTATTGTAGCAAAATGAGCCGTGAGCTCACTGACCCCCTCCCCTGTATTCACTGTTACATCCTACTGATGTTTGTCTGCCAAATGGCTAATCTCCTTGAATGAAGTGGGAAACTGTCAGGGCTCTGAAGTTCTGTGAGATAAGGAAGAGACAAGGCCGGAGGATACCTGGGGAGTATATCTGAGTTTCCTGAGACCTATTGTAAATGTGTGAAATACTAGATAATGGTAATTTGCATAATGTCACATACCCTACTCTGTACAGACTATAAAATATCTTTGTAACTGGGGTTCCTGGCCAATGCTTCATTTAGGCTTGGACTCCTGGCCCAGGTGAAAATTAAACTCCCTCTCCTCTTGCTGCAATGACTTTGTCTGTTTATTACTGGATATTTCTACAACAATATGATCATGGGTATATATGCTAAGGATCCTAAATCAACACACTTCATATATAGGAAGGAATTTTATCCAGCTGTAAAGAAAAATGACCATTTGCAGGAAAAATGGATGCAACTGGACATATTATGTGAACTTCTACTTTGCACAAACCTTTAGGAATTATCTAGATTTGCTGGTATGCACCTGCAAGTCACTGTTTAAGGAAAATACTGTGACCTTACAGTTTAGGTAGGCTATGCATTTTGCCTCTGCAAGGTATGGAAACTCTAGAGAGGTTCCAAACACTGAAACCCAGAGGTACCCAGCTGAGATATCAACTGGTAGCTTTGCAAAGGGGCCCAAGTTCATTCTTAACTCTACATTAAGATTGGGGGAATGGGTAAGACATGAGCGGCTGGGTAGCTGGTGACAGCAATAGAGAAAGAGATGCTGGCTCTACCTGACTGTCTTTCAAAAGTCCTCTCACTTCGGCTCCCCGCTTTCAGGTCATTTCATCATATCTGCATTCATTTCTGTTCTGTGTTTATTTCAGCCACATTGCAGTGTTGTCTGCATGCTTGCTTACCTTCACTTCTGTCTCCGTCCTTCTCACCTCAAACTGCCTTTCTACTTCAGTGACATCAGGAGCTCAAAGCCAACCTCAGCTTAAGACCAGCTTGGGCTATGTGACACACTGGCTAGCTCCCCCCCCCCTCAGGAAAACATAACATCAGAAAGAAGCCAATTCTTCAGTTAACTTCACCTCCATAAAATACCAGCCAGGTATCTTGTGAACTAGATAAGCAAAATAAGATTCCAATAGAAGACCTAAGAAAACATAGCCAGGAAATTTTGGGGAAAAAAAGTACTGTGGATTTGGTCTTTAGCACTAGATTAAAAAGAAGTTCTGAATTCAGGATATCTGTATGTGGGTTTATTCAAGCTACAATAATTAAAATAATGTGGCCCTGTAGCATGAATATATAGAGCAATGTAACAGAACAGAGAAACCAGAAACACATTAATTTGACATAGGGATTTAATAAATGAAAAATGAAAGTGATTCAAAACACCCAGCTCTCTTATCCAGAACACAAACTAAATGTGGATATCTAGCCACATTTAATACCATTTTATTAAATTATATTCTACAAAGACTGAATATGTTCATATAAAATATGAAAGAACTAAAGATTCATGGGCTAAACATTTATTCAATAGATCTTTTAAAATAGAGCCATGAAAGATGGGCAATAATGATAAAAGAAATACAGAAGTTCAGCGTGGGAAAATAACACCTGTAAGTGTTCAAGACATTCAGCAAACTGGTGAAAAACTCTGATCATCTCACAAATAACGTTTATTAGTTTAAAGTATTAAAAATTCCTCTCAGGTGCTAACAGAGAGACATCAAGAAAAGCAAATACAGGTGAGTCATAAAAGAACATAGAATATTAAGCATAAAAAGTTAAATGTACTCATTATAAAGGAATATATAGAAAGCCATTTAAATCTATTTGGCTAAGACAAAAGCCTTTGGAACACACTGTTGGTAAACTCTGTATTTACTGCTGTCAGAGTGTAAATCTGAATAAGCTCCATCAAAGTCAGTGTATGTTACCCAGGCAGCTCAATACATTTGCACATTTGAAATGTTAAGTGTACATAGTATAGTTATTTACTGCAGTACTGCTTGTGCTAAGTCAAAATTGGCAGCCCTTTATTTCAACCAATAGAAGACTCATTCAATAAACCAAGTACTATTATATAAAGAACTATAATATAACTACCAAAAATAAGGCATTGACAGCGTGTCAACCAATTTTATCAAATTTTCTCCTTCTGAGAAAATCATGTTAAATAGATTATACTCAAAAATTAGCATCACTTGACTTCATAAATCCCTTATCCTCATAACACCTTATAAACTAGGATTTAGAAAGTTGTTGAAACAAAGATCTAGAACTTCTGAGTTAGAGTACAAGGTGCAAATGTCACATCAAATATCAAAATACTCGTGTGTGTGTGTGTGTGTGTGTGTGTGTGTGTGTGTGTGCGTTTTGTTTTGAGACAGGGTCTCACTCTTTCCCAGGCTGACCTGGAACTCACTCTGTAGTCCAGGCTAGCCTCAAGCTCACAGCAATCCTCCTACCTCAGCTTCTTCAGTGCTGGGATTAAAGGTGTGTACCATCATGTCCAGCAAAATGCAAGATATTTTAAAGTCATACTGATGAAACTGCTTTATTGTCATTTAGAAAATGGAGCACCTGGAAGAACAACCTGGAGGAGCAAGCAGTGCTTGTCCTAATATACTGTACCTCCTGAGTGTTCTTTTGAAATTTTAGCAAAACTTTGGTTTCAACACTGCACAAAGAATTCTTCTTGCTGGGCTTGGTGGCATATCCCTGTAAATCCCAACTACTGGGGAAGCCAAGGTAGTAGGATTCCAAGTTCAAGGACTGCCTGGGCAACAAAGTGAGTTTGAGGCCAGGCTAGGCAATTTTTTGCGACCCTGGCTCAGAGCAAATACCCCTCACCTTGAAAGGAAGGCTAGATATAACTCAGTGGCCAGGTGCTTGCCTAGCATGCAAAAGGTCCTGGGCTCAATCTTTAAAGCCCATGGTGACATCCTATTTTCTCTGTTTTGTAATGTCCTCATAGTATATCTGAAGGGTATACTACTATGCATGCACACATAATTAATACACACACACACAAACAGAGAGAGAGAGAGAGAGAGAGAGAGAGAGAGAGAAAATGAACACAAATAAAGAGAAATGACTAATGCATGCTTACCTGATAACGTGTTGGCTGATTGAGAATGCTGTTAAAACTGTGTGATTCAAAAACTCTTGAGTTAGACTGAGTGAAGAGGTTTAACTAGGAAAAAATACAATTAACCTAGTAAATTAGAATACATTTATTTGGAATCAGAAATATAGTCTATTTTCTTCTCTTGGATAACATTTTTGAGGAATTTGAGTTTTATAAGGGGTTTAACGTATTTCCAAGGGTAAACATTAATGTGAGAAACATGTTCATAGTCACCAATGATGAACTGTTACAGAACCGCTCATTAAGAATGTATTGGAGAACTTGGTTCCTACCCGATGCCGTTTTTCACAGAGACCTGCTACATTTATCAAAATGTGATCATGATATCTAGATCTTCAGGTGCCTTTGGAGCAGTCTGATATGCTACTATGCCTAAGTTCTCCCAGACTTGAACAGAAGCATGTATATAAGTTTGGGTGATCCTGCTTGTATTGTGTAACCCTAAAACATTAGCCAAAATAACACCTCGATCCAAGCATCTTCCCTTATATTGGGCAAGGATTCCAAGTTTGTACAGAATTTGGCTTAAGAACTGGGGCTCTAGTTTCTCTCTTCTTTTTTTTTTCTCAAGGCTTGAATTCAATCTTGAGCAGCAGGATTAAAAAGTCAGAGGAACAGCCAGGTCCTGTCCTCATTTTACCCACTTGGGCAAGCTGCTGCCTGTAAGGTGTGGTTCAAAATTAGGGCCCCATGTATCCAGAAAAGTTATATTCTCCTTGCTTCGATAACTCAGGAAGGTGTGGGAGGCTTGGGTGGAGGAAGGCAGCAGAGCAGGTCCCGACTTTCCTGCTACATGTGCTGGCAGAATGTTGGCTAATGAAGTTAACTTTCTTTCTGCCACTAGGGGTCAGTATCTGACTATTGACTGAGGTTAGCTGTCTAGGTTGGGGGGGGGGTTCTTCAATCCCTTCCTCTACTAAAAAACAAAAAAGAAAGGAAGAAAAGAAATTTTTTCAACTTTTCACTGAATTATATCTACTAATACTGCACACATCTATAAATAAGATTAAACAAAAAAAGATTATACAAGCTTAGCCAGGTTATAGGAATGCATGCCTGGAACCCTAGCTACTGAGGAGGCTCAGGTAGGAGAATTGAAAGTTCAAGGCCAGCCTTGGCAATGTAGTAAACTAAGGAAAGACTGAGATGCCAAAGCAAGGCCTCCTAGACATCAGGGTCTAGCCAGCACCTTCTCTGAGGATGCTGCTCTCAGGTTAATGGTGCAGCATGGCAGGAGTGGCCCTTTAAGAGGAGGTGCTCCCCTCACACTTCTGTGAGCAAGCTGTCCCTCAGAGGGGCCTAGGAAGCCACAAGCCATCCAGAAGTGCTCCACTCACCAGGGCTTTTGGTTACAATGTCAAGAGAGAACTCCATGAATTCTGTTGCCTACCGAAAGAAAAAAACTTTGAGGTATGTTCTACAAAGTGCAAAAGCAATTAAGTTCATAATTTTGAGAGACTTTCTGTTTAATAATAAAGTCTCAGTAGAAGAACTCTCTCAAAACAAAGAGATCTCAATAGCACGGGTGCTGCCCAGGGTGACAATGGGAGCCTAGGCTCTTCTAGGTGTCAGCTATTAAACAAAGGACTGAATTCTCCACTTCTCCACCTCCCCTGCAGTGGATGCTGGTTAGCTCAAGTGAATTACTTAAGTGGCTTCAGGTATCTCATCTAGAAAATGGAAATAATGACACACACCTCACAGCATCACATAGTTCAAAGGCACAGCAAAGCAGTTTGCAAACTGTGGTAAGGAAGGATATTTGGCAAGTATGGAATTTTGCACATCTCATTTGCTCCTCACAGTAGCCCCTTGGGGTTTCCTCTCTTTCAGGTGAGTCAGTTAAGGCTCAAGAGGTGTGAAGTGGTTCCTTGCTAGTAAGTTATAAGAGCCTGAGCTCAAACCCATATCTAACACCAAGGCTGCCTTCTTGCTATACCTGCAAGGTATTAATTTAAATTATGGCATGTGACAGCCAGTCACTGGTGTGGAGCCTAGAAGCCCAGCTCTTGTCCCTGTAAGAATAAAAAGAAAGACTTAAATGGCCACTTTTTAATTTTGTGATGTTGGGGAATCAAAGTGAGGGTCTTGCAAATATTAGGAGCATTCTATCACTGAGCAACATCCCTAGCACAAGGTCACTTTCTTAAAGAATAAGATTCCAGGGCCATTGCAAGACCTTGGAAACACACCCCTATCTTAAAACGCAAGAAATTAAACCATCTTTTCCCCAAGCTTCCATCGAGAAAAAGTATTTACTTCTGCTTAGAAAGGCCTATACTCTACAGAAATAGGATGGTTATCTAAAGGCCTCTAGAACATTACAGCTACAGATGATTTTTCACTTTTTTTTTTTTAAAGGAGAGTCTCATTCTTGTCACCAAGACTGGCCTCAAACTCATGTGGCTCAGGCTGGCCTTAACTTGGGATCTTTATGCCTAAGTCGCCAGGGGGCTGGGATTTCAGACATGCACCACTGCACTAGGCTCCATTTTCACATTGGCAGACAAATATATATTCGAATCCCATCCACGTGCTATTGCCTTACATGTTATTTGAAAATTTCCCATACCCTTACATGTCCCATACCAATTCTTCATATTAATAAAATGTCACTGTGAAACTTACTGTTCTTATTAAGATATCACTCAACTGAGCCAACTCATGGGCAAACCAATTTTACTCATTCATACGAGAGTATTTATGACTATCTGAGGATCCATTTAAGCTGTGTCAGTCAATGACATGAAACTAAAGGTAAGAAGACCCAGTAAAGGATCTCTCCAAAGACGAAGAGTGTTCTGGTGGTGAACTATAAATGTACTAAGAGGAAAACATGAGGCTGAAACCAATTTCAGAATCATAGCTGAGAAGCAGGGACACACACATACACACAAAGTGGTTTTTGATGGTGACTTTTTTGTTTAACAAGTTTTAAAGAAGCTTTTTATCTGTTTGTTTCCATCATGGTGGTTTACACAAGGTGCTGACCCACAACAGAGCATAGACTAATTGACTTTTGGAAACATTATAGAAACAGTAAGCATTAGTCTATGGAAGACTATGGAGTGGACAGTTACTGCCAACATCTTCTAAGTTCACATATAGAAGTTATTGAACAAACATCAAAGGACAAGAAGAAAGGGACAAAACATTTATTTTGAGGTCTTGGTAAGTTTTCAATACCTACCCTGGACTTTGAGTTACCCATTCCCATTTCCAGATCTTTCTGCAGCCTTCTCCTTCTGCATTTGGAAAAGTTCATTATTCTCATGATGAGATACACAAATGATTTTGGACTGGGAACCAGGCTGAAGGGTGGAGGCAGTGTTTTCCCATCATCAAAATAGGATAACCAAAGTTTTGACCGTGCAAATTTCCATTCTACATCACTGTCATCCTGCCAAAAGAAACAAATGCATTTTAAAATTAGCTACCAAATCTTAAAACTAAAGATCTTAGTAACTGACGTAAGTTTTTAAAGCATGTGTATGTGTGTGATGTGCATGCATATGTGTGTTCACATGTGTGTGCAGGTGCATGTGTACATATGTTCATGTTGAGGCAGAGGCTGACAGTGGGTGTCTTATCTATCACTTTCAACTTTGCTTATTGAGACAGGGTTGCTCATTTGGACCCAGACCTTCCTGATCTAGCCAGAAAGCTTGATGTGGGGATCCCCTATTTTTGCCCCACAAGTGCTGGGATTATAGATGGGCCATCCAGCACTTATATAGTGCTAGAGATCCAAACTGGTCCACAGCACTTTTACTCACTGTATCATTTCCAGTGCCCTGGATATAAGTTCTTACAATGAATATCTTTTATAAATAAGTAACTTATACACATTTTCAAACTTACACACATTTATTAGCACATAATCCCTACATGCCTACATAAGAGTATTACTTTTATGATACTCAAACTTGTTCTCTTCCATATAACTTTGTGTCTCTCCACTAAAATGTAACAGTATTCCATGTTCCTCATCCCAAGATAAAACAAAAAGGCAAGAAAAATCCAGAGTCAGAGAAGGATGAAAGTATTAATTACTGCCAAGTGCCCACCGCACACAACTTTAATCCCAGAACTGGGGAGGCAGAGGTAAGAGGATCACTGTGAGTCTGAGGCTAGCCTGAGAACTACAGAGTGAGTTTCAGGTCGACTTGGGCTAGGATGAGACTTCTCTTTTTCTCTCATGGACCCAAAATGAAGGATTTTCACTATGACAGGGCTGGGGGGGGGAATAAAACCACAACAACAACAATATTAACTGCTCCCTCTCTCCTCTGCCCTTTACCAATTTTTCATGTTCAACATTTGTTTCCCCCATAACCTTTTCTCTTCTCTTAGACCCATCTAAGTCAGGGTGTAGATACTGTGTACCATCTTCCAAAGACAAAGACAGGCTTGGTATTTAGACCAATTGCTTTTTAAAATTTTTATTTATTTTATTTTTATTTTTTGAGGTAGGATCACACTCTAGCCCAGGTTGACCTGGAATTCACTTTGTAGTCTCAGGACCTTGAACTCATGGCTATCCTCCCACCTCTGCCTCCTGAGTGCTGGGAGTAAAGGTATACACCACTACACCCAGCTTTTTATGTTTAGTTCATTTGTTATTTTTTTTAACATTTTATTTATTTATGAGAGGGGGAAGGCAGACAGAATCGGTGCACCAGGGCCTCCAGCCACTTCAGATGAACTCTAGATGCATGTGCCACATTGTGCATCTGGCTTTACATGGGTAATGGGGAATGGAACCAGGGTCCCCAGGCTTTGAAGACAAACACCTTACCAGCTGAGTCATCACTCCAGCCTGGTTGTTATTTTTTTAAAGAGGGGTTCATACTGTTCATACGCAGCCTAAGCTGGCCTGGAACACTCTAGATGGTCCAGCCTGGTCCCCATCTTGTGGTGATCCTCCTGCCTTTGCCTCCCAATTTCTAATATTACAGGTATATGCCACTATGGCCAGCTGAATTTTTAAGTGTGTGCCTTCAAATGTCAGATATGTTCCCAAGTGACCTGGACTAGACTTCCATATCCCTCTATCCTTAATGCTCCCCATGGTGATAGACACAGCTGTTCTCACTGACAGGAGACATGGAGTGATGCCATAGGTAAAGGGTGCTAGCAGAGTATGGTGAGAAGGGGGCTTGAGAGACAGCTCAGTAGGTAACATGCTTGCTTCACAAACATGGGGACCTTAGTTCAATTGCAAGTGCCCACATAGAAATGCCAACCATAGAATGTAATCTCAACTCTGGGGACTTAAATAAAGACAGGTCCTTGGGGTCACTGGCTAGCCAGTCTACCCTAAATGGTAAGCTTCAGGTCAACAAGAGACTCTTTCTTAAAAAAGATGAATGGTGCCTGAGGATAATACCCAAGGTTGTCTTCAGGTGTCCACACACATGTGTACCCCCACACACAAATACATGTACACACATACACATAAGCTGGGTATGGTGGCACATGGGAGGCAGAGGTAGGAGGATCAACATGAGTTTGAGGCCACCCTGAGACTACATAATGAATTACAGGTCAGCCTGGGCTAGAATGAGACGCTACCTCAAAAAAAAAAAAAAAAAAAACCCAAAATCATACACATAAAAATAGGGTGGCAATAACAGATTCAGTGGAAACAAAACAGACTTACCTCAATTTCTTGATATGAACTATTAATCATAGCAATAAGCATGTTGAGTAAAACCACCACCATAGTTACATTGTATATTCCATAAAGAACGTATCCAATATTCTCTATAAATTTGTGATCATATTTGAGCACAACAGAAGTAACTTCAGACAATCCAAATATTGACCAAAACAAAGTCTTGAAACTTTCTTCTACACTGTTGAGAAATAAAATAGACAAGTAATGAACAGTTTCCAATATTAAAAAAAAAAAACACTAGAAAACAAGCCAGAATCCAATACTGCCAGAGGGCTGGAGGCATGGTTTAATGACTAAGTCATTTGTGCAAGCCTATCAACAAGTTTGGATGCACCAAACCCACATAAAGCTGGATGCAAGTAGCAGAGTCAGAAGAACCTAGATGTTCACAGACAGCTAGTCTAATGATCACTGTGGCAAAAACAACAGACTCTGTTTCAGACAGATGGAGAGCTGACACCAAATTTGTCTCTGATCTCTATGTGCATATGTACATGCACAACCATCAAATGACATCATCATAAACTCCTCATAACTGCTTCCAACACAAATTGCAAGAGTAGAATTATTTTGCTACATTTATGTATTTATTTATTTATGGGGTTTTTGTTTGTTTGGGGACATCTGCATTTACTTGGAATAAAAATTAAATAATAATTCTCTCAATATCTTCTAGGCCAGGGGTTTACAGCCATATAACTCTGAATGTGCCTGATCTCATCTTCTAGGCCAGGATTGAGCTTCTCATGGAAGGGGATTACATTCTTTTTTTTAATTTTAGGTTTATTAAAAACTTTCATTTGTGCTATTTTTATGTGTGGGGTAATTTATATCCCCTACTCTCTAATCTTTCCATCATAATGAGTATGCAGGCCCTCGCCAGTCTAATTGTCTGTATTTGGCTCTCTTATGACTTTCATCAACATACCTTCGGCTGGTTCTGTCATATGATTTAATCAAGAGATAATTGCTGATCTGCAAACTGAATAAGTTATCTTTAAACAGTCACACAGGTCAAGTTCATATGAAAATGAGTTTAAAAATAGCTCAGTTTCCATAGAATAACTTATAGTATTTTAAAAAATATGCTCACAACAAACTCTAAATAATAACAAAACCTATAGGTTTGTAATCTTAAATACTAGTTTACTCATTTATTCATTCCCTCAACAAATATTGATGGAGCATCTATCATATCCTAGAAATTTTGCTATACTCAGGATAGAAGGTTGAGTAGAAAGGATTCTATCTGTAGAGAGAGTTACCCTCTATCATGAAGCGTTTCTGTGTGACATCCAAGCACAACCACTGACAAGAGGCTAGGGAAAACTCTAGCCTCAGTTTCTGTGTTAATCAACCATTGCACAGCACTACCCTGCTCCTTCCTTTTGTACCTTTGTAACCTTCCTGCTCCTGAATATCTCCTCTCTTGGGCTATGTGGCTGGAATGTGTGTCGAGAGCGAGATATTCAAATGGATAGGACACTGCAGTTCTGAGCTCCTATGTGGACAAGAGGCTTTATGTAACTAGTCTTACATAATCCTCACTATGTTCTTATTTAAAACCTATCATACTTATTTTAAAGAGGATGAAAATGACATTGAGGAGTGTCTAGTAATTTAACCAAAGGATGCAATTAGAAAAAAAAAGCAGAGATGGTGTTCAATTCCTGGTCTGTCAGATTTTCTAGCCCATATTCTTTCTACTGTATCACACTGCCATACCCACACCACCCTCCAAGGAGGTGGAGGGGAGAGAAAAATGTAATGTATGAGCAGGTTCTCTCTGCCTTTCACCAATAGAGTCAAACAGATTTTTTCATTCATTACAATAAGGAGAGTGTCTAGGGGCTGGAGAAATGGCTCAGTTGATAAGGCACTTTCCATACAAGTATGAAAACCCAAGTTTAGATTCCCAGCACCCATGTAAATGCCAGGCATGGTGGTGCATGTCTGTAATCCAGCACTGAGGAGGTAAGAGATGAAGCAGATCCCCAGGGAAAGCTGGCTAACTAGACTAGCTGAATTAGTGAGCTCTGGGTTCAGTAAGATATTGTCTAAAAAAAAACTGTAGCATGATAGAGACATCCAACATCAACCTCTGGCCTCCATACACATGCACCCACATTCATACAAACATTCATGTACCACACTCACATACATATGGAAAAAATAAAAAAAAAACAAAGTGAGTAGTGAGGTCCCCTTCACTTTTAAGAGTTATTTAAAAATTAATTCAGAATCATTTAGCTGTCTTCAAGGGCTTGATATTATACTTTGGTCTAAAGGGAACTTATTGAATGTGTAGTTGGCTTCCAATTGTAGCATCATAGAGAACAAGGGTAAATTTTTTTTATATCCCTGCCTGCTAGGATTGAGATGCAGAGGGCTGATTTCATCTCCATAACAACCAAACACTCACTGGTGAGAAAGAATCTCACACTGTCAGGGGTACATTTCCATGCTGGGACAATATGACAGTAATAATGAAGATGAGAGGTTAAGCAAGGAAGAATTCGGGAAGGAGGTGAATCTTCAGGGCAGAAACCAGCATAGCCAAGAGATGAAACTAGTACTCTTTTTAGAGGGGCCGTGAAGCATTTAGCTATCCTTTCCATTTACCCCACTCCTTGTACCGGTTAATAATGAAGACACTAAAATAGAAGATGATGCTTCGTTTTTGAATGTGTAGAACTGGGACAAGTGATGAGATTAAATCTAATGTTCTGCATAATGTAAGAGACATCCAGATTTAGATATCTATTATCCCATTCTCTAAAATAGTTCCGTTTTGTATGGGTTTTTTTTTCCCAGATTCTGCACCGAATTCTCACTGAGCTCAGACATTGACCCATGGAGCTCTACGTGCAAACACCGATTTTATAGATTTCTTTTGATGCGCTTGATAACATCTTTATTATGACAACTGAATTTTCCCCTTGCTTCATCTAGACTTGTGATCTCTCTTATGTCTGACTCCCCATAGCTCTGACTGCCTGAAATTGAATAAAAGCTCGAGGACAGTCAAAAAATTTTTTATTTATTTGAAAGCAAAGAGAGAGAGGGAGAAAAAGGGAGAGAGAAAGACATACAAACACACACACACACACACACACAGAGAGAGAGAGAGAGAGAGAGAGAGAGAGAGAGAGAGAGAGAGAATGCAAATGAACCCTCTCTGTGCATCTAGCTTTATGTGGGTACTGGGGAATTGACCTGGGAAAGCAGGTTTTATAAGCAAGCATCTTAAACCACTTAACCATCTCCTCAGTTCCTAGACTTGTTTATATTTTCTTCATATCATATTAGTAAAATATTATACTTACGTGGTAAAAGCAGGATTTACTTTGGCCCCAAGGTAGTAAGAATAAAGAATGAACATGCCAATCATAAAGGCCAGAAACACCATAATAAAGAGAACCATAAACTTGAATATGTCCTTCACAGTCCTTCCAAGAGAGATCTGCAAGGGGCCAAAGCTTTCATTTGCAGGAAGGATGTATGCGATCCGAGAGAAGCTGAGCACCACGGCTATGGCATAGAGGCCTTCAGATATGATCTGAGGATCAGAAGGGAGCCATTTATCTCTAGCTAGAAAAAGTGAGAAAGAGATTAAAAATGGAATTTTATAGTTATTACTAACTAAGCAAAATAAATACTTTAAATAGGGTTTATAATGTAGGTAAATGGTTCTTCTCTCAACTGAAACTACTCTAGATTTAATTAACTGTCCAGTACCTTTTTTTGAATATTTGATAGGAAACAATGTCTGTATGATTTTCAATGGATAAAACACTATTTAAAGATACTAAGATGGCTTCACATGATGCAAGAAGAGAGTAAGATACAAAAGACAGAGATAAGGATGCTTCATGGACAGAGTGTCTGGGATGTCAAACATGGGCTGATAGCCACTGTCCCCTTAGGCATTAGCTTTATTGGTTATTTTCATTCAATAGGCAAAGCTGGAGCAAAACTTCATTTCCATATTTGCAAATGAAATCATCTAACACTTAATGCAAATAAAATATCAGGCAGCAAGGAGGGGATGTGACGGTGAGTCACAGTGGTGCTGACCAAGTAAGATCTGGGCTACATAAATTATTCCAAAAAACTATGGTGGCACATACCTTTAGTTCCAGCATTCAGGAGGCTGAGATAGAGGATCTCCATGAGTTTGTGGCTAGCCTGGGACTACAGAGTGAGTTCCAGATCAACTGGTGTTAGAGTGAGACCATGCCTCAAAAGAAAAAATAAGAAGAAGAAAAGGAAGGAAAGAAAGAATGGGAAGTTGAACACATTGGATATAGATTAGCAGCCTTTTAAGGTTTCTTATTAATTATGGCATGTCAGTGAAACACTATGTGTTGCAGTCAGCTTCTTGTTGGCAGAAAGAACCAGACCAAAAGCAAGCTGATGGGATGAAAGGGTTTATGTTGGCTTACAGACTCTGGGGGAAGCTCCATCATGGCAGGGAAAATGATGGCACGAGCAGAGGCTGGACATCACCTCCTGGACAACATCAGATGGATGACAGCAACAGGAGAGTGTGCCAAGCAGCAGCAAGGGGAGCTGGTTATAACACCCATAAGCCTGCACCCAACAACACACCTCCAACAAGGTTCCAATTTCAAAATTGCCATCAGCTGGTGATCAAGCATTCAAAACCCATACATTTATGGAGGGGGCACCTGAATCAAACCACAACATTCTACCCCAGGACCCCCAAAACTGATAACAATATGTGATTTAGAATGCAATGTATTCAGTTCAACTTAAAAAAGTGCCCATAGTTTTGATCCATCTCAATGATGTTCAAACATTTCCATAGTTCAAGGCCTTTTAACTGAGCTGTAATACCAAAAACCCCATAATGGCACATAATAAACATTCACACTGTAAAAGATGGCATTCAGCATAACAAAAAATGATAGAACCAATACAAGATTTAAAACAAGGCAAATTCAAATTGTGTAGCTTCAAGCCTGAAAACTCAGTGACAAGTCTCCGAGCTTGATAATTCTAACCAGTGATGGGTCTATGGAGTTCCAATTCTATCCTTCCATCTATGCTACTCGCAGTCCCAGAAAACTTAATCTGGTACCAAAAGCTCTTGGTAGCTATCCCATAATCCTGGCATTTTAATGGGTATAAACTGCAACCCATGGTTCATCCTCATGGCTCCATCATGCCTCCACATAGTTAATCCAATAAGCCTGCTACACATTGCCCATGGCCATTTACAAAAAAAAAAAAAAAAACCATGTTGCACATCCCTCTTTCCTGCATTTGTTGTACGCTATAGTACAAGATGCGCTTCCAATTTGTTAATAAAGGGGGGAATAAAGCTGACTTTGAAGATCAGGACACTTCTTCAGCATTCAAGCTCCCTACTTTCAAAAGAGTCTGCATTCTCCCTGCTGTCCCAGTGCAGACCACCTGGCCCAATCTCAGTGGTTGTCATCTCTCAAATAATTGCTACTGAACATGTAGCAGTTTCAGCCAAAAGATTTCATTTCTTTCTGTGCCATATCCATCTGCTCACACCAGTCCATTTCTATACAAAGCAACCCTGTACAAGTTCTCAGGATACAGGAAGGTAGAACACAGCAAGCCTCTCATGAAAACTACATCTAGACCATTTCTGGTTTTTTCTTCACCTAGTAAATGAAACCTCACATTCTATAGTTCTTACGGCATTCAGGTCTTTCCAACTCTGACCAAATGGTCCATCAAGCTGCACTTACAGTGATAGTATTTATGCTGTCAATCTGCACTGTAAGGCATCTCCCTTCATATCCTTCTACATTCCTCCTGTGAATCAGTTCCAAATGACCAAAGCCACACAGTCAGGTTTTTAGTAGCAATTATAACCCATAGCTCAGTACCAATTTACTGTTGAAATTAACCCAACCAGTAGCAGCTGTGGAAGGAAAGGGTTTATTTTGGCTTATAGACTCCAGGGGAAGGTTCACAATGGCAGGAAAAACAGTGGCATGAACAAAGGCTGGACATCACTTCCTGGCCAACATCAGATGGATGCCAACAACAAGAGAGTGTGTAAGGGGAGCTAGCTATAACACCCATAAGCCAACCCCCAACAACAGACCTCCAACAAGGTTCCAATTCCAAAATTGCCATCAACTGGGGATCAAGCATTCAGAATACATTTATGAGGTGCACCTGAATCAAACCACTACACTGTGATTCACTTCATTCAAACTGGCCCTTTTCTAAAATGGATGCATTATAGACTTTTGCAACAACAAATTTAACATTTGCTGACAATTTACTGTGTGCCAGACACTGTATTCAATGATCTATAGAATCAGTGTCATCTTTTCTATATGAAAGAAGAAACCAAGACTTAGAAAAGTTTAAAAGACATAGATCTATGTCACATAAAAACATTCATTATAAGTGGTGACCAATTGCCCATTTAAACCAGTGTCCTTAGTACACTAATATATATATATATATATATATATTTTGAGATAAGGTCTTGCTCTAGTCCAGGCTGACCTGGAATTCATTATGTAGTCTCGGGGTGGCCTCGAACTCACAGCAATCCTCCTACCTCTGCCTCTGGAATACTGGATTGAAAGACATGTGCCACCATGCCCAGTTCCTTAGTACATTAAAATCCTTGCTTAACAATGACAAATAATGTACTTAAATGTCATGCATTGTAAAATAGTATAGCCTTTCTCAGAAGTGTGAATATTTTATATTCTTCAAAAGGTTAAGCCCTGATTACACTTAGTGAGTATTCCTCCCAACCAGAACACATCTACACTCTGTGCCTAGCTTTCTAATATGTAAAATGAGTGTTAGACAATTATGTAGTTAATAATAGTTGTTTGTGCTATTGGGGATTGAATCTAGGGTCTAGTACATGCTAAGTAGGCACTAAGCAATATCACCAGCTCTTCTTATGTTTTCTGCTCTGGTCTGCTCTGTTCTATTCTTTTATTTGGGACTGACTCTTCATATATTGTTCAGGTTGGCCTCAAACTCACTATGTAGCCTAAGCAGGCCTTGAACTCATCTTCCTTAGCAATTGTGGCTACAACTCTGTGTCACCAGTCCTAGCTCATGTAAAACTACATAAATTTGCTGTCACTCCTTAATACTGGTTTGTGCTGCACAGAAAGGTGTCATTATCCTTTTTCCTGGATGTTCATGCCATGAGAAAGGCATAACATCCTTCCCAATTTCCCTGCTGGGTTGCCAGAGTCTATCTCCTCATATACACTTTAGCACCACATCCTTCCTCTGATGAGGTTTTGCTCACTGTGCCTGCATGGAGTTCTAGTATCTTTTATCATATCATGCCTCTGAGAATCTAGTTTTGCAGACTCCAGAACTCATTCTCTCTCCATTGCCCATAAATATTCAACACATATCTCAGGCTACAGGCATGCCTGTTAATCTGAGATCTGGCTTTCCAGTTTCAGTGACTCGTGGTCAGCTGTGGTCTGAACATATAAAATAGCAAGATCAGAAATAAACAATTCAGAGTTTTAAAATGTTCAGTGTTCTGGCACCATGATAAAAGCTTGTATGCATTGGCGCCATCTCTCACAGGACACAAATCACCCTTTGTTCAATGTATCCACGTAGCACAGACTACCTTCCCACTAGTGACTGAGTGTAGACTCTCAGGTTGACTGTCTCTAAATGGCAGTGTTTGTGCTCTAGAAACTTTTATTTTATTTAATAATATCCCTAAAGCATGAGAGAAGTGATGTTGGCAATTTTATTACAACACATTGTTATAATTGTTAATGTTATCACTCACTGTGCTTAATTTGAAAATCAAACTTTATCATAAGTATGTATATATGGAGTAAAACATAATAATATGCCAGTTTTGGAATACATTCTCCAGGGATGTGGAGGCAACTATGTCTTAATTGGCTTGCCTTCCAAAATGCCCTTCCTGAAATGTGAAAGGACACCAAGGCTGACAACTTACCATAGGTAAAATACTGAACCTCAGGCGGGAGGGTCACTTCACTAAGATCACTCTCTTGGACATAGCTGTCCACGTACTGCTGCGCTTTTTTTGCCTGCAAGAAAGCGAGGAACCGGGCAGTGAAGGCAGCAATGAAGATGGAGAGCATCCCGAAGTCCAGCACATTCCACAGTTGCACAATGTACTCCCTGGGTCCTTCCAGCCAGAGCTCCTTGCACTCTGACCACATCATTCCTGTACAATAAACCCAGAGCGTGCAGGTTAGCTTGTACAGTTGAGGTGGAGAAGCCAATGTTCTGTCCTCCATCAGGTCACATGCAGAAAAGGTCTGACTGTGCAGACACGAGGCTCTGACAGAGTTGAATGGGAGAGGCAGATTCTACTCAGGGACTGATTCATCCAACCAAGTCAGAAGTTGGAAAACATGGCTCTACAGGTGGTACCAGAATTGTCACTAACCCACAAAAGGAATGTGTATGAGTAGCAGGCACAGGAAGGAGGACAGGACAAAAGCAAGGAAGCCTCTGCAATCCAAAAATGTTGCTTCATGAGATTTTTTTAAGGATAGGATAGAAAAACAGGGTCCCTATGAAATCAAAATGGTTAATTAATTCAAATCATAGTACTTAAGGAGCAAATGAGTACCCAAATGAGTAATGCCCTGTAAACATCTAATAAGAACCATTGCCAGGTCACTGAGGAACACCTCTCACTTGCCGTCTCTCCTCATGCCCACTGCCTGCAAGGGAGGTGAGGAACATAAGGCCCTACCAATGAAGAAATAAAAAAGAAAATGCCACTTGGAGGAAGAGGACGAAATATTCCAACTCATTAAACGTCCTGACGATACATGGAAATGAATAATTTTTTTTTCAAAGAAATATAATGGCCCTAAGTAAGATTCATAAGGTAATAACTTGACTCAGGTTGAGGCAATGGGGTGAATGAGGAAGAACTAGCCAACTAACCCAGGAAATGAAAAGATACCAAGAAACCAGAGGATGGAGCAAAACGTGCAAGAATGACTTTGGGTTAGAAACCAACGCACAAATCCATTCCAACTTCCATTTCCTGGGATAGAACAAAAATAATTATTTTCTAATTATTACTTAAAATTTTTACTTTAACATAGCTACTCAAAATGGGTTATTGAAAGGAACAAACACTCCAAAAAATGGAAATTCTCTTAAATCTGAGACTAAATCAATATAAAGTTTCTTTAGTCACAGTGTTTCAATTAAATGATCACCACAGTGAATCCTATTTAAAAATTCACATTTAAAAAAAATTCACATTTTATTCAGTTGTTAAAGTTAGATTTCTGAAATGTGGTAAGTTTTTAAGTAGGCTCATGTTAATAATAAAATGTGGATTTAGTATTAAGGTAAACCAAATTATTATCTGCTATATAAAATTATTCAATAATTTTGCTATTTAGCTTATCTTACAATGATGATGCTCTTACAGTATAATGCTTTTAGTAGAAAATGATCATTATTTACCTATTTGTTGATAGAAGTTAGGGTACTTAATACAAAGCTTACCTAGAACCCAGACCATAATTAGCATTTCCGTCCATGTGAACTGGGTGGTTTTCACTCTGAAGATCTGCTTAGGGTAGTCAATGACTGTGATGTTTGGCAGCGTGCTGATGCCTTCAAACCTGTCTGAGGCGTTGAACACAAGCAGGCCCAGGAAGATGATGAAGGAGGCTGCATGTGCCACAAACTTCATGAAAGGGCTTCGAAGAATTTTCCCCAGCTGAAACATGACAGATACAGAGATGGGGGGGCACAGGAGGCAGGGAGAGGGAGAAAGAAAGAAGGGAGGAAAAGAGGGGGACATTTTACCCAAGATAATTTGTCTTCTACTTGTCTACTGGTGACAATCACTATGCAGAACGGTAGATGACAGATGATGATGATGATAGATAGATAGATAGATAGATAGATAGATAGATAGATAGATAGATAGATGATAGGTAACAAATGGTAAACAAAAGGGGAAAGTGTTTCTGAAGATCTTCCTCTAAAAATAACTTCATAAATCTTCACAATTCAGTTTCTAAATATCCAATCTGACTGCATAGCAGTGGTTGATGCCCTTTCAGAAACCCCAGGGCAGGTACTGGTTTTTGCTCTTTCTTTTATATGAAAGTATATAAAGACAAAGTTCTTAGAATCTTAGAAATGACACTTCAACTTGGCCTGTGTAATTCTTTCTTGCACTGTGAATAAAAATGCTATGGTGAGTTTGTAGACTCACCTAGCAAACATATTAAAAAAAACCTTTGAATATAAAATTACTATAATAGAAGCATATTTTAGTTTTTCTTTCTAAATAGTCCAGAATCATTACAACTTGTATCATGTTTTTAAAGGCAGAAAGTAGTAGAATCAAGATGAATATTTTATCTGCTACTACCCCCAATAAGAGGAAGATATCTAACATCAAGACCTTCCAAGTAAGGTTATTTGGTTCTCTCTCAGTCTGGAAAACGATGCTTGCTGTAATGCAAGGGCACTTCTAAAGTTCAGCTGAAATTACTTTAAGGTGATTCCTTGAGCATTTCCTATGATATACTGTCCTTCAAAATCCAATGTTCTAAATAAATAAATACAACAACAAAACAAAACAAAAATACCATGTCCTGGGACTGGGGAGATGGCTCAGTGAGTTCAAGAGTAATGGCTGTGTAGACAAGAAAGCCTGTGTTTAATTCCTGACACCTACATAAAACGTTGAGCATGGCCATCCATGCATGTAATGCCAGAGCGGAGAGGTGGAAGATAGGAGAATCGATGGGGCTCACTGATCAGCCAGTGTAACCACAACAAAAAAGGTGGCTTCAGGTTCCGTGAGAGACTGTGTCTTAAGGAAATAAGGCAGAAGAGTGATAGAGGACACCTGACATCCTCTTTGTCCTCTGCATGCATGCACACACATTTGTAAGCACATGCACATACATCTCACCCTCCCCCCCACACACACACACAGCCCCATGTTCTGATAGAAATGAAAAACAATCCCACTTCAAGAATTAGGTATATTTGTTACATTTATCAAACATACTCCTTTCTACACACTCAGCATCTTTTTATTTATTTATTTATTTATTTATTTATTTATTTATTTATTTATTTGCAAGCAGAGACAGAGAGCTCGAGAGAATGGGCATGCCAAGGCTTCCAGCCACTGCAAACAAATTCAAGATGCATGCACCATTTTGTGGATCTGGCTTTACATGGGTACTGGGAAATCAAGCCTGGGCCATTAGGCTTTGCAGGCAAATACCTTAACCACTGAGCCAGTCCCTTCAGTATCTGCTTTTAACTCAGTCTGTGAGCTTCAGGTTCACAATTAAAAGACTAACTCCAAACAAATGAAAATCTTAAATTTGATGTCAACAAATGACCAAAGAGCATCTGACATGAGTGCACACAAATGCCACATCTTCCATACTAGACACAGCAAAATAAACATCACAGTTGCACACCATCTTCTGAGACATGATGGCAAGCAGGGCATGTGGTGACTCATCCAATATACATGTGATTTCCTGGGCACTGCCAGTCTGCTTTCTGCAGAGGTTAACCTTTTAAAACTTCAAGTGAAAAGGAACAAGGCTCCATGTTGATCTTTATTTAAAATGGGATATACTTGGGAATTCTTTTTTAATGGTAGGTGTTTAACCCAGGGCCACAAGCATGTTATACAACTGTGTGATCAGTGAGCTACACCCTCATATGATACGTAATAAGCAGCAGGTATAAATAGGTGCTCCAGGAATGGCTCATTTCCTTTCTTTACCTTCTTATCTAGAAAGTTCAGGGACTGGAGAGATGGTTCAATGGTTAAAGGTGTTTGCTTGCAAAGCCTGCTGGCCTGGGTTCAATTCCCAAGCCACTGACATAAGGCAGGTGCCAAAAATGGTGCAAGTGTCTACTGTACATTTGTAGTGACAAGAGGTCCTGGCATGAACACGCACACACACACATACACATACACATCATGCAAAATAAGTCATAATTTAAAGTTTACCACACTGATTGGTAGCTACACTTTTAAAAATGAAGATGAGAAAAAAATAGAGTAGACCCAACTTTGCTGATGTCAACCATCCAGCATTTCCACTGAATCAGCTTCGTAAGAAACAAACCCATGAAAACTTCATTTCCTCCAGCCAGGAAAGCGTGTGCCTACATTTTGACTTCTGCCTCAATGCAATGAATGTTTAAGTCATTAGTGTTTTGTATTTAAAGAATCATAGTTTCTCCATCATATATAACAAATAATTTAGTCATTAAACTTGATCAAAATGACACACCTGGGCTGGAGAGATGGCTCAGTGGGTTAAGGTGCTTGTTTGCAAAGCCTAATGGCCCGGTTTGATTCCCTAGTTCCCACGTAAAGACAGATCCACAAGGTGGCACATGTGTTTGAAGTTCATTTGCAGTGGCCCTGGTGCATCCATATTCTCTCTGTCTCTGTCTCTCTGTATCTCTCTGCTTGCAAAAAAATAAATAAAATATTTTTTAAAATGACAAACTTTCTGCTTAAATTGAAGGGGAGGGGCTCAACAAAGAAGTTAGGTGGATGAAAATTCTCACAGTGCCTACCTAGAAGGATGTATGATGGTAAGACTGCTGAGCCCCAGGGGAATAATAGATTTCCAGAGTCGTTTGTAAGTGACCTTGATTCATTTTGCCAGAAACGTCCTCTGATTTACACAAAACCAGATTTCAGAATATTAACACAGGGTTAAAGGATCTGAAAGCAGCTCCTTCTTGGTGGTGCCCATGGTCAGCTGAATAGAGATTCCATTAGCAGGTTCATATTCCTTTCCACACCTTGTTTAGAGGATTTTTAAGCACAACCAAATTAGCTCTACAAGTACCGTCTAAGAGAATAAAGGTGCTGAACAGAGTGATCAAGGCAAAACTAAGCAGTGTGCAAAACTCAAACTCCCTAACCCACATATTTTAGAACTTTCTGAAAGAACAGTGGGTTAGTGGAACATTCCACAAACATGCTTGAAGTCTGGAGAACATAGGCTGTTCTTAGTGTACATCACACACTCATCCTAGGTGCTTCTGACTGGTTCAGATGAGCTCCCAAGTTAGCTCTTAAATGTGTGTGTGTGTGTGTGTGTGTGTGTGTGTGTGTGTGTGTGTGTGTGTGTGTGTGTGTGCTCATGCATGTGTGTAGGGTCAAGAGGATAACCTCAGGTGTAGTTCCTCAGGCACCATCCACCTTTTCTAAGACAGGGTTTCTCACTGGCCCAGAACTTGCCTAATGGCCAGGCTGGTTGGCCAGTTAGCCCCAGGGACTTCCTGTTTCCACCTCCTACACACTGGGTTATAGGTATGTGTATCACCCTGGCTTTTATTTTACACAGGTTCTGGGGATCAAACCCAGGTCCTCATGTTTGCAAGGCAAGCACTTTACTGACTGAGAATGTTAGTCATTTCTTGGTCTTACTGCAATATAGATGTCTACTTCCTTTTCCTTCTGCCCACCAGCCCAGGCCACATATTGCTTACTCCGTTGTCAACAGCATCAGTGAATGCTACGTCACTCCAGCCGCTTTTCTTCTATCTACCATGGGGACTTTCTCTTCAAAGCCCAAGTCTGTCATGACTGCAAATGTGATCCATCCTGCTTGTTCCCAACTCTCCCATCCCTGTTTGAACTGATAAACCTATTAAAAACCAGAGTCTATGGGTCTTGAGTCAGTTGACATGCACAGTAAATGAGATAGCTTAAAGTTTAGCTTTTGCTCATTCCCACCAAAGAAACACATCACACCAACCACAGAAGGAAGGCGGAGAAGGCCAGTACCCTGCTACAAGGTGCAATCCAGTAGCCAATGGCAAGGAATGGAAGGCCCAAAGCCACGACCAGCACAACCAGACACTTGATCGCTATGGTCTGTTCCCTCAGGCCAGAGAGGTTCTCATACCAGATGGTCAAAAGCTGCTGCTGGCAGTTGGGGTGAGCCACAAACTGTTGGGAGAGGAAAAAAGAGGGAGAAGGGTTAGCATTCTCTTGTCGAAGGAGGCTACAGCACGCAGCATGCATATACTCAGGTGTCACTTCATCTGTGTTAAGACTCTCAGTCAGTCTTATTTTTTTTTCTCCAGAAGTCAACATTGTTTTAAAGTAATTTTTCAGTTAGGTAAATAAATGTCAATAAAAATTTTGGTTTCTTGTTTAAAGATATTAATACATATGTTTCCAAAATAGTCTGGTAAAACCTCTGTTGTCTTCCCTCCATTTTTTCAAAATCGCTTCCTAACTAATCAGGAGAAGTGAAAACCAGAAGGGAAAGTTGGAGCTTTCCTTAATCACAGTCCTTTTTGATAAAAGGCCTGAAAAATTCACTGAGTGTCCTACAGAGGCTGGGTGACATCTGATTTCCTTTGTGAAAAAATGCTGTCTGTCGGCTTACTTGCATTCAGCTGAGAAGCATCGGGGTAGGGTGATGATGTGGCTTTTTTTTTTTTTTTGCTTATTGTTGACTGAGGTAAAAGAGGAAAATTAAATTTCATGAGCAACCTTTAAAATACTGCATGCATGAAAAGACACAGAGACAATGTGCCCTAAAAGCTCTGCACAGTGGATAACTGGGCCAGCAGGTGGTATGTGGGCTCCACACTTGCATTGCTTCCTGGAACTACATCAGATGCCCTTCTCTCCTGTTGCAAGGGCCACTTCCTCTAACACAGGGCACAAGAACACAGTTATCACCAGCAGACTTTTGTAATTATTGTTTCCTCTTTGTTGATTGGTTGGTTGTCTTTTGTTTTCTGAGACAGGGTCTCACACAGTAGCCAAGGCTGGCCTGGAACTCATTATATAGCCCTGACTGGGCTCAGACTCAAAATCTTCAGCCTCAGCCTGTGTGCCGAGATAACACCATGTGCCTCCATGCCCAGTACAGAGATTTTTATAACTATAATTCTAATCAGGAAAAAATGAACAGAACAGAGTATATTTATTTCAGTTATTCCATGATGGTTTATTTTCCCATTTCATTTTGTTAAATCACCTGTCTGCATCATTTATAGGAATTAGGATTTCTTTAAGGCTCTCTTTTTTTTTTCTGGTAGCAGAATATATTTTGAGCCAAGCCAATGTAAAGATGTCTCTGCCATAAATTGCCCACTTTGGCTAGATTGGTCTTTCTTTAAATGGCTAAGTACAGTTTAGACAGGTGTCAGAATTATGAAGAGTCATCTTAAAATCAACTGTGAGAACCAGACATGGTGGCTCATGCCTGCAATCCCAGGCAAGAGGAATGCTGTTAGTTCAAGGACAGCCTGGGCTACAGAATGAATTCAGACCACCCTGCATACTTTTCAAAAGATAGACTTGGGCCACTGTGTTTTTTAAAAGGTAAAATAAAATAAAAACAGCAAATTATCACTGTCTTCTAAAAAACAGAATAAATACCAAATGCCCCATTAGGAAGTGTCCTTGTGGCTACAGGTGCCCCTGCCAGAAGGTTTCTTGTTTCTATGGGTTCTACTTAGTGATCTTAACAATGCTCGATACTCCAGGCAGTTCTTCATGTTACTCAGTTACTAATCAATGACTCACCTACAAGAGAACAGTTTTGCACTGGGGTTTCCCATAAGCAATTTTGATTAAAATAAAAAGAGGCTCACCTGACAGGGTAAGTAGTGAAGGCACACTGTCCCTCACACCCACACTTCTGCCCTGGGAGGCCACCATGCTGGAAAACCTGGTGACTCACTGACAGAAGTGGTGACAATGCATTTACATTATTATAATGCATTTATAAAATTAAACATGAAATACTTAACTGAATTCTTCGCAACATCAACTAGCAGTGCTTGGGAGATTTAAAGTACCACAAAGATGTTATCTCTTCTTGTTGGGTGATTCAACTTAGATGAATGCCAGTGTCCTCCCCCCAAGTTCTCGGTTTGAAATCCTATCCCCCAGTGTGTTGGCTTTAGGAGGAGGGGCTTTGGGGTGTACTTGGGTGCTAAGGATAGAGCTCTCTTGATGGGACTGGTGCCCTTGTAAAATAGTCTCCAGGAGGCTTTCTGGTTGCTTCTGCCTCATGTGGTGCATTGAGAAGAGGGTTCTTGCCAGGACCTGGCTCTACCACTAATCTGAAATTAGACTTCCAGCATTCACAGGTGTGAGAAATGCATATCTGTTTGTAAATCACTCAGAATGTACAACTGCCTAAGAAATGCTTTACTGAAAGTTCTTTTTGATTCAGTTATAAAAATCTCATTGCTGCTCACTGCCAAGTGTATACTGGATCTTTCCAAGCCAAGATTTTGCCACTCTTTCAAGGTTCTAGATTACCCTTCCTTCCTTCTTTCTTTCCTTCCATTCTTCCTCTTTTATTTATTAATTTATGAGAGAGAAAGCGAGAGGAAAAAAAGAGAATGGGCATATCAGGGCTTCCAGCCACTGCAAATGAACTCCAGATGTATGCACCACTTTGTGCATCTGGCTATAAGTGGGAACTGGGGAATTGAACCTCGGCTGACATCCATTGCAAACAAGTGCCTTTAACCACTTTCTTTCCTTCTTTTCTTCCTTCCTTCTTCTGTTATTTCCTCCCTTTCTCCCTCCATTCTCTCTTCTCTTTTCCTTCCTTCCTTCCTTCCTTCCTTCCTTCCTTCCTTCCTTCCTTCCTTCCTTCCTTCCTTCCTTCCTTCCTTCCTTCCTTCCTTCCTTCCTTCCTAGAAGCAGAATCTCACTATGACCTTAAACTTGGATCCTCTTGCCAAGCCTCCTGACTACTTAGGATAAAATATGTGTTTTGAAAGGTTCTGGCTTTGAAAAATGTTTCACATACCAACACCATCATTTTTTGACCTCATAATAAAGGCTGTAGATAGAATCTACATTGAAGAGTTCCTGTGCCTATGTAAAATTTCTAGGATTTTTACAGAGAACTCCAGATTTCTATGTCTGCTGCATGCTATATTTCTACCACTTCCTTCTTGCTTCAGTCCTTCCTTTAGAGATCCTAAATGTCCATCTCATTTATTCATCATTTATTCAAAATGTCATAAATTCCTACTATCAACTAGGCACTGCACTGAGCATTTGGTACAGGAAGATAAAAATGAGATTATCAGTGCTATTTTAAGTCATAAACTATCATTTCTTTAACCACTGGGCCATCTCCCCAGCCCAGACCCCATAAGCAGTCATTTCTTTAGGGTGCACAGTAAGCTGTCAGTAGATACAATGTAAGACATTATAACAGAAACTTGAACTCCTATACTTGTCACAATAATAAGAATTTAAGCCTGGGCATTGTGACTCAAGCCTGTAATTCCAGCACTTGGGAGGCTGAAGCAGGAGGATCAAAAGCTCAATGCCATTAGATTACTGAATCCTTATCTCTAAAAGCAAATAAGTCTGCCAGGTGTATGCTGACACATGCTTACAATCTCAGCCCCTGGAAGGCAGAAGCAATGGAATCAGGAGTTTGAAGGCAGCTACATGAGACTCTGCTGCAAACAAACACACAAAACAATATAAAATAAAATACAGTCATCCTCATTTAAATGCCAATGTTAATATCTTGGAACCTTGAGGCTCTACATTTGTGAGAAACTGTAACAATCTTTGGAAATTCTAGGATTCAAGTAGGTTGAGGGCCAAGAATATGTGGAAAGCCACAGGTTGAGTGAAAAATGTCATCATAGCTGATTACTGCTTGGGAAGTCAACCAGGCACCTTTAAATATTTTTTCACCTTTCATTTTTTAAATAAGCTTAAGGTTTTTGTAAGCCACAGGATATTCATGAAGTTAAGAAACATTCATGTGGGTCCTAGCTAGCTTCAAATGTTTAGATTTGTAAGTGAGTTGGAATAAAGGCAGTAATAGAGGCCAGGAAGCTGAGAGGAAAGGGCTTAAGGGAAGGGTATAGTAAATATGTAATTAGAATGGCAGAATACTGGGGTCCAACTGGGGTTAAGGGAGGGGAAGACAGGATAGGAGGAGGGTTAATTAAAATTAAAGATGTTATGAATAAGCCATCTGAAAACCCACTTCTTTGCTAGCTAAATAATATATATGTTAAAAATGAGAAAATTTTGGCAGAAGTACCCTGTGGGGGATATGTCGTCATGGTGTGGAAAGAGATATGCAGCTATTAGAGGAGAAAAGCCATTAGTGGTCTTAACAAGCAGTGGACCCTGCAAGCTACATAGTTGGACAACCAGGCAAAATGTGTCGATTGGTGTAATGAAGGCACGTCCATTAAAGAAGAAACCAACTGCTCTCTGATTAGATTTGAGGCCCACTCCATAGGTAGGAATTCATACCTGGTATTGGAAACCTAATCAGAAGCCTATAGCTGGGAAGTTCATTCCACCTATGGGGAAACTACTACTGTTGTCTAGATAAATGGATACATTATGCCCACCAAACTGCCCTCTAAATACTTATGTTTATACCCATATATATTAATGCTACTCTCACTTTTGGTTAGAGAAGCTTCTCTTTTCAGATCATGGTGACCACTAGGGTGACTCAAAACTCAACAAAGTACTAGAAGGAAGGAAGAGTGGAATGTTAAGCATTAAGTGAAATATCTCTATCACACCCTCCAAGGCTCATGGACTATAGTTGAAGAAGTGGTAAAAAGAATGTAAGAGTCAAAGGAAGGGAAGATGCTTTGCAATATGGTCTTTTAGACACAAAGTTACTGTGGTATTCATGACCCCACAATGGCTGATGCTACCTACACAAGACCTGCATAACAGGAGGGAAAAATAATGACATCAAAATAGAAGAAAGACTAGTTGGAAAGAAGGGATTCAGTGGAGGGGTGATTTGAGGGGTGAATAGGGAGAATTGTGGGAGAAGATTATGATCATGGTATTCTGTCTAGATGTATGGAAGTTGTCAATAAAAATTTTAAAAAAACAACAAAAAAAGAGGCAAACACACTTGCATCCTATTTGGATCAACAGACTAATTTTGCTTCTGTGAGTGTTGCTTACTGTGGTGTGAGTGAGCTGCCTCCAAAATTCCAGTGTTGCCAGTGTGACATTTTGAAGAGACAAGGTCTTTAGGAAGAGACTACAATGTAGTTCCAGCTAGTTGGGAGGCTGAGGCAGAAGGATCTTTTGAGCTCAGTTCACGGCAACTTCGCAAGATCTTGGCTTTTAAAAATAACAAAAACTCAATGAAGACTAAGGTGACTTGGGTGTGGCTGAAAGGACAAAGCCCTTCATAAATGTCTTCAAAAAAAAAGTCAAGTAAGCTTTCGGTTCCCACTTCTGTCAGGTGAGGACACTGTCCTCTAGACAGTGGACCCTGTTGGTACCTTGACCTTGGCCTCAGCAGTCTCCAGAACTGGAAGAATGCGTTCTGTTTCTGTAATTCACAGCCGCCCACATTCTGTAACAGCAATGCACATAAACCAGTGCACTGCTCTTTCTTAGGTATTAAACATTATTTTTCATATGCATGTGTGTGTGTGTTCATAAGCATGTGTGCACACATTTGTGTAGGTAATTGTGAGGTAGAGGCCGAAAGTCAACATGGGATGTTGTGATGGTTAGGTTTTGTTGTCAACTTGATTCTTTTCATTATTTTGGGTGGGTCTCTGAGAATGTTTGCAGGAAGGCAGCCTCTCAATAGGGGGCAGGATGTAAGGAAGCTCTGGAGAGCAAGAAAGTAAACATCTCTTTCTGTGTTGGCAGTGCAGAAAGGAAATTCCAGAGACTCGGGAAGCCATTAAGTCTGGGATAGGGTTGCAAGACCTCTGCCCTAAGGCTATATAAAGGGAAAGAAATTCTCTCCTTGCCCCCCACCCACCCTTTTGCTTGTGTGTCGTATTGTTGATGGGTTTCTCTGCTTGGACCTGTGAAAGGGGGCCAGCCTCTTTCACTGTTATGGAGCTTCCCCTGGATCTGTAGCTTCAATAAATTGTTTCCTCCCATAAACTGTGCCTGGTTTGGAGATTCATCCCAGTGGTGTGTGGCTGACTGCCACAGATTTCTTCTTCAGTCACTCTCCACCTTAATTTTTGAGACAGTCTCACAGGGAAACCAGAGCACATGGACTCAGCAAAACTATCCAGCAAGACCCAGGGATCTTCCTGTGTCTGCCTTCCTGGTACTAGAATTAGAGGTGTGCTACCACACCCAGCTGGCTGGGAATCCAAATTTAGGTTCTCATGCTTGGGTGGTAAGTACTTACCCATTGAGCCATCTCCTCAGGCCTTAGACTTTTTGAGACATTGTCTCACCCTGTAGCCTGGCTTAAAACACATGTCAATCCTCCTACCTCAGCCTTCATGGTACTGGGATTAGACATGAGTCACCACACTCCCAAGAACAGAAATATTAAATGTCATGGCTTTGTTCTTTTTCTCCCATGTGAACAAATCTTTATGGCATTAATTACATCTATATAGAGGTTGTACCACTTCAAAGGCCTGATCAGAACCAACCCTTTCCACATGGCAAACGTGTGATATCAATACTGATCTTTGAGACCTGTACCCACAGCCAACACTCATTACATGTGAAGCACTAGCCGAGTCATGGTGCTTACATTTTACCTGCTGTACTTTAAAATATAGCCTAATGGCCTATTTCCTACATGACTCATTTTACTCTCTTCTTACTTGAGATAATACGTTATCATATCTGTTGGTTCCTTTTAATCCACACAGATTTTCCTTAACAATTTAAAATACTAATACAAATACATAGGAGGCATCTTAAAAAGAAAAAGAAGCTTTGCACAATGGCAGCATCATAGCCAATGAGATTTATCATAGGCACGATTATTATTATGGCTAATTGAAAAAAAAAGTAAGAAAATCAACCAGTACAACATGAGGAAATGAGGGCAAAAAGTCTAATCCCCAGGAGATGAGTTTTTCTCTTTCCAATGACTCCAAAATAGGGCAGTGACATTTATCTCCTAAAGCCACTTTACTTCCTAGAAAAATCTCCTCATGCTGCCACACCACTGGGACAAGCCAGATCAAATTTGTGTGTTGTTTCCTGACTTCAATGGACCAGCAAATTGAAGTCATTACAAAAATAATACCTTTATGTGAGGCGTTCTGATTTGAAGAGAGAATGCTGGACACACAGGACATTTCAATTTTCCAATGGATCAAAACTGCTACAGGGTAACAGAACTTTTTTTTGTCAAATGATTAACAGATTTTAAGTGTAATCACCAATTACGAAAGGTTATAGAAAATAACCAAATAAGCTTTTAAAAAAAATGTCATTGGGCTGGAGAGATGGCTAAGCAGAAGGACCTGAGTTCGATTTCCCAGTACCCACGTAAAGCCAGATGCACAAGGTGTTGCATGTATCTGGAGTTTTGCAGTTTGCAGTGGTTGTAGGCCCTGGTGTGCCCATTCTCTCTCAAATAAATAAATAAATAAAATATAAAAAAAGGTCACATTGTTTTTTAAAGTCAAGTCATCTTTTACAAGAACTATCTTCATGGGAGGACTGCCATGCAAGAACCTGGTCAGGACACTCTGTTCTTAGTTTATGATGATACTGTTCATCACATGAACCCCAAATCTGAGCACTCATGATTCTCCCTGTGCCTGGCTGAGGGGCTGGGCCTCCCTGTACCTCCAGCAGCACATCTGTGGAGAACTGTGTCCAAGCTGCTGCAGACCTCTTTTATATTTCTGGAGTTAAACCTAATCTGTTTTGGATAAAAAAGAGCACAGGGAGGAAAACTCAGGAAACATTCAGGGTTACAGATTCACCAGTCTACCAAGTTCCAGTACCTCCTGTCAAGAAATTTCCTACAATAGACATAGCTCACCATGGAGAAGTGTGTTGGGGAGGGGCCATCACTGAAGTTCAGCTTCACACCACAGAGCAGTAAAGAGGTACAACCAGAATTAGAACTCAGACTTTATGGGGCTCAAATATATTCCCTGATAGAAAAGATGTAAGCATACAAATATCCATTTCATCAACAGTACTGACTATAACTTTTAATTTTTTGATAATTTGAGAGATAGAAAAGGCATTTGTGCTTCCCCTCTGGTCTATCATACCCTCTCCACCTTCTGCCTCATGTTACTCTTTTAATTGATTTTGTTTATTTTTTTACTTTAAAAATATTTTATTTATTTATTTATTTATTGAGAGAGAGAGAGAGAGAGAGAGAGAGAGAGAGAGAGAGAGAGAGAGAGAGAGAATGGGATTGCCAGGGCCTCTAGCCTCTGCAAATGAACTCCAGACACATGTGCAACTTTGTGCATCTGGCTTTATGTAGATATTTGGGAATCAAACTCAGGTCCTTAGGCTTTGTAGGCAAGCACCTTAACCACTTAGCAATCTCTCCAGCCCAATATTTCTTTTTTAAAAGTATATTTTGGCTTTTGTGGTCAGCTGAGAAGAGGTACACATGGGGCCCAGCCTGAGTCCTGAACCGGCATGAGCAGAACCACAGTGTGAGGATTCCCTACTCACGCCAGCCTCTCAAAGCAAAAAAGCTGAAGAAGACAACAGGGACCAGCTGGGCAGCTCCTGAAGGAGAAGATCTCAGGGACAGCCCAGCAGATCCTCAACAGCTTCAGGAACCCTCCCCTCACCCAACCTCCAGCATCAGGAACCTCTGGAGAACTGAGGACCCCAAGGGATCAGAGTCACCCTGCAGCCACACAGCATCTAGCACAGCAGATATGAATAGCAGATTTACAGACCCAACCAGCCTAGATGAGCCCACAGCATGACAAAGTAGGAACTCACATAGGTAAGATGGAAGCCATCCCCAAAGGTAACAGGCCATCTTACACTGGGGTAATACCTACCTGAAAGCCAGTTATATAGGCCTTTGCTGGAAGTGCTAACTGCCCCTTACATGTCAGGGCAGGTTATGTGTTAGTGTTGACTGATGTATTTTGCTCGGCTTTGCCATTCTTAAATAAGCTGGGTGTTAACAGTGAAGTTGTCATTTTTGATATCTCTTGATTTTTAGGGCTTTTTTGTCTTTTTCTTCTGTGTTTCTTGGGGGCAGGGTCTCATTTTTTCCCAGGCCAACCTGGAACCCATTATAGACTAGGAATCTCAGCTTCCTAGTTGACAGAATTAAGGGTATTGAGTTAACACTCACCCTGAGGAACTCTGGCTTTGTTAGATTATACATTTAATCCCCACTCTTGGATAACTACTCTGTGCTGATCTTATTTATACTTATATATAGCCAAGTTGGATATTAGGACTGTATTTTGCTCCACCCAGCCTACTAGAATATTTGCATAGCAGGCAACTACAAAACATTTTGTCACTTCTGTTGTTACTCTGAGAGTAATATAAAAGCCAAACCTGGCATCTTAGGCTCCCACCCTAAAGATATAGAACTTTTGATCCACATGTCTAAGTATACAGCAGATAATTAGAAACCCTAAGCAAAGCACTGAATTAACTCAAGATGTAAAAATCTCTACATAATATAAGAAACAAAAAATCAAGACAATATAATTCCACCAAAAATTATAAATCCATCAGAAATGAGCTCCAATGAGACCGACTTAGATGAAATGCCTGACAAAGAATTCAAAAGAATGATTATAACTATGTCCAAAGAAATCAAAGAAGAAAACAAACTCCAGAAGGAGAACACAGGAAACCAACTTAAAGAAATAAGGAGGTTGATACAAGATATTAGTAAGGAAGTAGAAATATTAAAGAAATACCAATCAGAAATGCCAGAAATGAAAAACACAGTAAGTCAAATACAAAACTCTATAGAAAGTCTCACCAATAGAATGGATCAAGGAGAGGACAGAAAATCTAAACTAGAAGACAAGATGGCAGAACTAGAACAGTCCAACAAAGAGAAAGACAAACTAACAGGAAGGTATGAATGGGAATTTCAAGACATTCAGGACAGTATAAAGAGATCAAAAATAAGAATTCAGGGTATAGCAGAAGGATCAGAATTTCACTCTAAGGGATAGTAGGTATTTTCAACAAAATCATGAAGAGATTTCCCACCCACCCCCATAGGGAAAGTGGTACCAATGCAGACACAGGAAACATTTAGAATACCAAACAGACAAAACCAGGAAAGAACCTATCCACACCATATTATAATTAAACTACTCAACACAGAGACCAAAGAAAAAATATTGAAAGCAGTAAGAAAGAAGCATCAAGTAACCCATAAAGGCAAGCCCATGAGGATAACAGTAAATTACTCAACACAAACCTTAAAAGCTAGAAGGGCTTGGAGTGATGTATTCCAAGTTCTGAAAGATAACAACTGTCAACCAAGATTACTATATAGGCAAAGCTATCCATCACAATTGAAGGAGAAATAAGGACTTTCCACAACAAAAACCAACTAAAAGAATATATGGCTACAAAGCCAGCACTTCAGAAAATACCTGAAGGGATCCTTTAGAAGGAAGAGAAAGAAAAGCATATACATGAGAAAACAGGAAAAAATAAACTATTCAAATAACAGGTAAAATAAGAGAATAAAGGAAAAATAAAAACAAAAATTGGCAAGAATAAATAACACACATTTCAACAATAACTCTTATCAAGGGCCAGTGTCCCAACAGAAAGATACAGACTTGCAGACAGGATTAAAAGGCAGGACCTAGCTACAAATGTTTAGATTTATATGTGAGTTGGAGTGAAAATCTATGGATAATGGCACACCCAGAATCCATAGACAGTTACTAGAAACATTTCAGTGCCAGGGATGGGATAACTTCCAATGAGTTGTTGATCAGGGAGGTTCTTGAGGTCCCCCAAAACATTACAGGCCCTTTCCGAGGCTCTTAGGTGCCCACCACATCACCACATGAGATGGTAAGACCCTATTGCTGAAGACATACTTGGGCTGCAGGTCACTGAGAAATCAAGCTGGAGCTGAGCTGGAAGCCTCCTCCCTGTTAACCAGCTGACAAAAAACTGGAAAAAGCTATGACTGCATGCGGCCCTATAGGAGAGAGAAGTCATCAATGGTGGTGAACAGCAGTGGACATTGCAAGCCTTAAGAATGGCCAAATGTGCCAGCTAGTGCAATAATGGCATGTCTGTTATTAGAGTTGAGTCGGTGGTGATATTTCTTCCTTGAATGAAGATAGGTGAATGATGCGTGAAAATGAATGAATTCTTTGAGAAGAAAGAAAGGAAGAATTGAGACATTATTAGGAATTCTGAAATAGAATTTTTAAATTAATTAATTAATTTTTTTTGTGATAGGCTCACATGTAGCCCTGGATGGGCTTTGAACCTGCTATGTAGCCAAAATGACCCTGAACTCAATCCTCCAAAGTACCGGGATTACAGGTGTGTACTACCCTACTTGGGAAAATTCTTATATGCATTTATTGAATGAAAATTCTAATAATATTCTAATACTCCACTACTCTAATATTCTAACATGGTACAAAACAAACAAACCAGACGTGCTCGCAAAGTCCTAAACCTTCTTTCAGTTTTGAATACATTATTTTGTTTCCTGGTGGCTGGTTGATAGCAAATTTATTATTGACACTTCATACACTGTAACCTGTACACAAATTTGTTTAAAATGAAGTAAGACATTCACTCTACACGGCGTTCTGGTTAACAGAAGCACATCTATAAATAGCTGTCTCTGTTAATATGACACTTTCAAAGCAATGATAAAAAGCCTGTGACGATGGAAATCAATTCTCTCCTCTAAGGTGCCAAAGAGAAGAGATGTGTGCTGCAAGACAGTTTTCTAAACACGGTTTACTATCAGTCCTGTTCAAAATCATCTTTTCCCCAACACATGAAAAACCCCAATGAGAAGGAATGCTCTGAGGAAAGTCTGACCAATTCAATTCTCTTATACGTGATCATTTCCTTGAAGTTGTTTTACTTAAATCTTTAATGAAAGTCTTGGCATTTGATTGTCTTAGTATATGGAAAGGAGATTTCTCACTAATGACTGACCAAAATCCTGTGAAGGTTTTCTGCATTGTGGTAAAGGTATGTGTGTGTTTGTGTGTGTTCCCAGAGGGTGACGGGAAGAGATGGCTCTCTGCCCTCACTTGGTGCTAGGATCCAAATACTGGCTTTGGTTCCATTGACCAGAGGTGTGTAGCAGGTCTGGTTTCGAAGGGGGCTTATGTGGTGGTTTGATTCAAATGTCTCCCATAAATTTATGTATTCGGAATGCTAGTTACCCAGCTGGTGGCAATTTGGGAATTTAAGCCTCCTGGAGGCAGTGTATTGTTGGGGGAGGGCTTATGAGTATTACAGTCAGCTTTCGATTGCCAGTGTTTGGCACACTCTCCTGCTGCTGTTATTCAGCTGATGTTGGCCAGGAGGTGAAGTCCAGCTCTGCTCATGCTGTCATTTTGCCCTCCATCATGGAGTTTCACCTTAAGTCCGTAAGCCGAAACAAACGCTTTCCTCCCATCAGCTGCTCCTGGTTGGATGTTTTTCACAGCTAGAAGTTGACTGCAACACCTTATGACAGCAGGCTGAGGACTCTGCTAGTACCAGGGTTGGCCACCCACTATAGAGATAGAATTGCTCTGTTTGGACCCCAGAAACTTGTTCTGGGCCTGGTTCTGAGTGAGGTTTCTGGAATCTCAGCTTATACATGTTTGTCCCCTGCCACTCCTATGAGTCTGTGTTTCCTAGTATCCCTTGCTAAATTCCTGCCTGATGAGTTGGTTGTGTCTTCTGATAGTATGGACTAGAACTAGTAAGAGGAAATTTTCTGGTGATTCAACTTGCCTAAGAGTGGTTATTCTGGGTTTGAATTTTTATAACATGGAAATGTTACTAGCTAATGCTTACTTAGTGAACTATGCTTCCTTGTGCTAATTACTTTGCATGCAGTGTCTCATATCATCTTCAAACAACTGTTATGTACCCACTTTATTGACAAGCAGACCAGGACTTAGATGATGACATGCTCACTCAGGAATCCCATGGTGACATCAGCACTTAAACCCTTGAAGGTTGGCTCTATTACTACCTATTCTCTTAAGCACCAGGACACAGTGCAGGAAGGACAGAAGTCTTGGTTGTTCATTGGCTGACCAGATCATAAAACCAGATATATTTCTGATAATAGTTCCTTATTTGTGATCTGTCAGCTTTTCTAAGGTATAAGCACGTACAAATTCATATAACATGTATAAACTATCAGGATCCAGATAACTGTAATACTGACCATATGAAACATTTTAACTATAATTTCATGAATTATTTAATAGTCCTATACAAATTAGCAAATAAAAAATAACAGTTTTCTTCAGTAATCAGAATAAAATTAATCCCAATCTTTACTTATGACACTGGGATGACCACTTCCCTGCCTGTGTGACCTAGACATGTCAGTGCAGCTTGGGAAATCTCAGTGTCTTTGCATAATAGAAATTTCAGCATTTAGCTAACCTATTTTATGGATAAAATTATTTGCTTCAAGGATCAACGTGAGAATGAATGTAATGGAACCTTACAATATGCATACAAGCAGCAGATATCATTATAATGATTTTGTTTTGTTCTGAGACTGGATCTCATGTAGCTCAAGCTGGTCTCAAACCCGTTGTGTAGTGAAGGCTGGCCTCAAAACTCACTATGTGTAGCTGAGGCCTCAAACTCCTGATCATCCTGCCTCCACCTCCCAAGTGCTAAGATCACAGGCATATATCACCATGTGAGAGAATATAAAACTAAAGAGGTTGAAATTAACAGTTTCCAAAGTATGCTTGCTGACCATACTCCATTTAAATCCCACCAACTGCTGAGATACAAATGAGATAGTATACTCCTTTTATATGAGGAAACAATTCAGGAAGCTTCATGAGTTGTCCAAGGACTGTGAAATAACTGCAAAGGATCAAAACTTATCAACATTTCACTTGTAATTTTACCATGACTCTTCACTCAGTCTCTGCATCTCTCTCTCTCTCTCTCTCTCTCTCTCTCTCTCTCTCTCTCTCTCTCTCTTTCGTGTGTGTGGTGGGTATGGGGGTGTGCTTGCCATTGCATGCATGTGGAGGTCAAAAGACAACTTTGGGGTGTAAATCCTTACCTTCCACCTTGTTTGAGACACAGTGACTTATCTGTTCACTGCTGGGTACATTGGCTAATTGGCCCATGAGCTTCCATGATTCTCCTGGCTCCATCTCCTATCTTGGAGCAGGCACACTGGGATTACAGATGCCTGTGCCACTGTGTCTGGCTTTTATATGGGTTCTGAGGATCCAAGCTTTGGTCATCAGGCTTGCACAAGTGTTTTAAACCACTGAGCCATCTACCAAGGCCCTCTAATGATTCCTTAAGTGTCCTCTGGATTAAAACACCAGCATTCTATGTTTGTGGATATGAGTGGTCCACTCACCTTTTTGACTTCATACTTAATGGCAAGTTTGACACGGCTCAACGAAGCTTTGTGTCGGTGCATCTCCAGAGTCTCAGTGGATTCAAGGTCTCCATTCAGAATGGCCTCCACCTCTTCAGAGTCTCGGCAAAGATCGAGCACACCCACTACAAAGTCTTTGCACTGCATGGAAAGCTTCCTGTAGTCATTCTAAAACAGAAAGTTTTGTGTTTAATACAAAGAACTTCTTGAATTTGATGGCAAGCATTTGGGGTGGGGGAACGGAATAGAAAACTGTCTCCTTATCTCTGGGTGAAAAGTTGTAGCCCCTGGCTGGAAAGATTGCTCAGTGGCTAAGGTGCTGCCTGCAAAGCCTAATGACTTGAGTTCGATTCCCCAGTACCCATGTAAAGCCAGATGCACAGAGTGGTGCATGCATCTGAAGTTCGTTTGCAGCAACTGGAGGCTCTAGAGTGCCCATTCTCTCTGTCTGTCTTTCTTCTATCTCTCTCTGTTTGCAAATAAATAAATATATTAAAAAGATGGAGCCCCTACCTGTATGCAAGACTGATTGAGTCAGATACAGCTGGACCCCCTTCTCCTGTCCCTACTGAGTTCCCCTCTGCAACCTTCCCATCTGTATGAGAGCACAATCTCACATAAGTAATCTAAGAAAAGTCAAACTCATAAAAATGAAAAATAGAGGTTAAGAGGTAGGGAAGCGATGGAGAGGTGTCGGTCAGAAGTACAAAGTTTCAGTTACCTAAGAGGAATAAAGTTTTGAAATCTGTGGCGTACATAATTACTATGTACTCAAGACTGTTAAGAGTAGGTTTCAAATATCACACCCAAAAAAACCTGAGGCACCTGATATGCTAAATTGCTTGATGTAACCATTACATATTGTACACTTGCACCAAATACTACAGAGGGTGTCTGGGAAGTTGGCTCAGTGGTTAAAGGTGCTTGCTTGCAAAGCCTGACAGCCTGTGCTCAGTTCTCAAGCCACCCACATGAGCTGAATGTAAAACGTGGTGCAAGCATCGGGCATTTGCTTGCAACAGCTACTCTTGGTTTTGGTGTGCCCCTACACACACACACACACACACACACACACACGCACGCACGCACACGCACACATTTTAAAAAGTACTGCATGGTCCCCCATAATTTAATAATTAATAATGTTTAATTATTGTTTACCAGTTACAAATTTTTGGAGATTCAGCTTAATGTTACAGTATTTGCCTAGCATGAATGAGGCTCAGAGTCCAATCTCCAGCACTACAACAGTAAAATAAATAAAATAAACATTTTTGGGGGGTGCTTACTCTTGAAACGGAGTTTCACCATATATGAGGATCTAGTTTGGGACTCATTACATAGCCTAGGCTGACCTTAAACTTGAAATCCTCCTGCCTCAACCTACAGAATACTGGGATGATAGGTATGCACCACTATACCAGTCTATTAAGTTTCAAATTTAAATTTGCTCCAAAAAAGATATGGTGTAATCCCAGCACCAGGGAGGCAGAGACAGAAGGATTACAGAAGGAATTCATGGCAAGCCTAGGCTAATAGTGAGTTCCAGGCCAGCCTAGCCTACAAGTAAGACCATGTCTCATAAAATAAAATAAAAGTTAAAACAAAAACAAAAAGCAAGAAAATTGTTCCAGAAAAAAAAAATGCACACAAGTAATGTTTGGATTCAAAGACACTGGCTAAATTTAATGCCAGAAGATCAAAGAACTTTATCTCTTTTATACAAATAATAGTTATTTTAATGCTAAAGCAGGCCCACTTTCATAATGGAAATTTTTCTAAACTGGCAATTTGACACGGAAGAGTGACTACATGTGGAAACAACATGTCCAGCATCTTATCCCTTGCTATGTGTAGATGCTTCTCCTCAAGCATAGAACTCACACCAGCAACAGCACACGGAGGGAATGAGCCAGAAAGCAAATTCTTAGACCCTGTCCTAGAAGTCCCAAAGGAGAAACTAAGGACGGAGCCAGCAATCTGTGGTGAAACATCTTTCAGCTGCTTCTGACACAAGTCAGTGTTGGAGAATGACTGTCGGATAACTAAGGAGTGGAACAGACCCACCCATCTGTATGGAGAGTTTCTTCCTGGTTTGTCTGAGGGCTAGTATCTTGCCCTGCAGAACTGGAAGGAGCGAAATGGCAGATGATATGTAATTGAATTCTCCAGGGTTACAGAATATCAATACCTGAGAGAAAAGTTTCCAGGCCACTGGAACTAACACCTTGCTAAAAATAATCCGTGACTATTTAATTCCATTTGCATATGTGTTTGGTGTGATGGACTGTTGGTAGCCTTCGCTGCTACCTGCTGAACTGAACTCTATTTTTGGCCCATTGGTTCCCGTTAAGGTGCCAATGACTATCTCCTGGGAAAGTATCTCACTTTGAAAACCCAGTTCTACCCCAGTGACTTTCATTGAAATTCTAACCCCTCAAGGAAATTAAACTAGCCACTGCACATAATTCCAGTACTTAGAAAGAGGAAAGAAGATGGCAAGTTTGAGGCTAGCCTGGGCTACATAGTAAGATCCTATCTCAAGAAAAAAAATTCAAAAAAGTTAGCTACATAATAATTTAATTTAGCACATGTGATTTAAAAAAAACAGAGTCCTTCGTTTGAATATGTTCTGAGACACTGTCTATATAACCAAGTGAAACTTCATGTAGCAGAATTGTTGGGTGTCCAAAGGCGCATACTTTAAAAAAGAAGACATGAGGAATTCCAATGTTCTTCCCTTAAATAATTAATTTGATTTGGTGGGCAAAACCACATGACCAACTAAAATAAGCATGAAGAGACAGAGAGACAGTCTGAAAGCTACACAGACTGTCTACTAGAATTGTTTCCATTTCGATATCAGAAATTCAGATAAAAAATAGTTACAGTTAATCCTTTTCCCTCATAAGGGAACAGACAGAATGAATAAAACTTCAATGTCTATTTACGTTGGTACCCTGACTGATAAAATTAATAAAACATTCAGGCTCTAGTTTCTTTGTAGTGGGCCAGTTAAATATCTGCCTCCTTCCTATTCCTGAAAGGCTAACACAATGTTTTATTATAGCAGACAGAAGTCTAAACCCATGTAGTTTCCACAAAGGCTCCCTTTTTTGATAGTTTTTAGAGAAAATTTCCTCATGTTATTCTTCAGTTCATACTGTTCTGTAAAATTTGTTACAATATGAGTTGGTTATTTCTCAACTGATCAGAGGTAGAAGAGACTTCCCACACTCTGAAGAAAGCCCAGCACTCATTTCTGCAGGTCTACCTGAAGAATGCCTGATTATTTTTAAAGAATTACATTCTGGAAACCATCCAGCTTAATTTAAATGAATCTGGAACATTTCACATGAACATAAAGATCAATCAAGAAACAAACAAATGGTAATCATATAATTATAAAGACAATGCTTTGTTTTCATAACAATGCAAACATTTCCTGTTTGAAGATATCTGTTGCCTTCTTTCAGAAAACAGGTTGAAATAATGGTAACGTTTTTTTAAAAACAAAGGATTTCCTTATGTTGCTGAGGATGGCTGTGAACTTCTGGGCTCAAGTAATCCTCCTGCCTCAGCTTCCTGAGTAGCCTGAACTATAGGCATGTGCCACCATGAGTAGCTAATGGAGATTTCCTTAATTGTAGTCAGTTATTTTTTAACCAGTTTTCAATCTTAAGCATAGTCTCAAGGAAAAGAAAGCCCTGACTAATTATTCCTTTGTTGCTAATGTGTGCCTGAGGGCCTGCCTCATGTGGCTTCACAGCTCAAACCCAACAAACCAAAGCACTAAATTGCTCTGTTTGGTTTTGTTGCTAGGTCTTCATAGTACCACTTTCCCATGGCTCTTCACACTTAGCAGGTAGGCCAGAACTCAAAGCCTGCTCATCCTTGAGGAAGAAAGTGGTGGTGTGAAAGTAAGGGTGCTAGAGAGATGGCTCAGTGGTTAAGGAGCTTGCCTGAATGTCAGGTGTCCCCCATTGCTTCATGTGTTTGTGATTGAGCCTCATACTTGATCCCCAGCTTGTGGAGGCTTTGGGAGATGGGGCCTTGCTGGAGCAGACCTTGGGGATGATTAGTCCAGCCCCACTGGGTGTTCACAACAGGCCCATTCTTCCTGCCTGTGGATGAGATGTGATGCCCAGCTGTCTGTTCCTTACATGCTTTCCCTACCACAATGAAACTTCTCCTCTAATCTGTAAACTGGAAATAAACCCTTTCCCTCCAAAAGTTGCTTCTGTTTTGGTGTTTTGTCCCAGAAATGAGAAGGTAACCACTACAAAGAACACTGACGTTTAGTTTCATCAAACCTGACCAGACCCTTTTAATGCTTATATGGCTTAATCTCCATTTTGACCCCTTTTATTTTTCTAAAGAGGAAAATTTAAGTTAAGATTTAAGCAAGCACAGAGTTGTCAGGCCTTTTCTCTAACAGCAAGAAAAGCAGGATAGAGTGGTGTGAAAGTAGGAACCAGAAGCCAAACTTCCTGTAGCCAAACACTGCTTCCATTACTTACTAGCTCTGCAGTCTCTGGGAATTTCCTCAGCCTTTGGAAGCGTGAGCACTAAATACTGAGAGCAGGCTTGGTACACACTAGAGAGTGCAGGAGTGCTTCAGTATCATCAGGAACCTCCCGGGCTGCTTTGCATAGAAGTAGCAAAGGGGGCATCTGTGTCTTGTTCCCAATCTGAGAGGAAAAGTCCAACATTTCTCTGATGAATTTGATGTCATACACTGGCTTGTCATATATGATGCTCATTATGTTTGATCATATGGTTTTGCTCCTTCCTTCTGTTAATGTGGTCTAACACTTTATGAGGGCAGTGGTTGCCAATACTGAAACATCTTGAATCCTAGAAACTTGCACTTGGGTGTGGTGATGTGAATGAATCTTTTGGCATATCATTGATTTTGTTTGAGGATCTTTACATATATGTACACTAACTAGGAATACTGGACTGTGTTTCTCTAACTAGATGCTTCCTGAATCTCTTCCTGCTACAGATATGCTATCTCACTTTGGATCATATTCATTTTGTTTTTGCTTACAGCTCTACTGTGACATGAATGGAAAGTCCTTTTCTACTTTAAGATGAGGGAAACTCAGGGACAGGGAATGCATATGGAGTTGCTCTTTTATACAAAAAACATTGTAACACATGCTAAGACCCTATTGCTGAAGACAACACATGTGTGGGCTGTAGGCCACTGAGAAACCATGATGGAGCTGAGCTGGAAGCCTCCCTGTGGTCTAGCTGACATTACTAGAAAATGCTTTGCAGCCTGTTGGGGGAGAAAAGTCAATGATCTTAACCAGCAGTGGACCCCACAAGCTGGTCAGCCAAACAAAATGTGCCAACTGGTGCTGTGTCTGCTATGGGGGAAAATCAACTTCTCTGTGATTGGATTTGAGGCCCATTCCATGAGAGGGAATTCATACCTGATACTGAAAACCTAGGTAAAAGCTAGAGAGATGGCTCAGTGGTTAAAGGCACTTGCCTGCAAAGCCTAAAGGCCCAGGTTAGATTGCCTAGTACCCACATTAAGCCAGATGCACAAAGTGGCACATACATGTGGAGTTCATTTGCAGTGGCAAGAGACCCTACTATGCCCATTCTCATTCTCATCCTCATCCTCTCTCTCCTTGCAAATAGATAAATAAAATATGAAAATAATAATAACAAAAGCCTATGGCTTGCCATCAACAAATGGATGATAGGACCTAAATCTACCCATCGTACATCATTTCTCTGAATATCTGCAGGCAGCATTTGCACACCCCAACTACTTCCTAATAACCTGTCAGTAGCCTGCCCTCTATTAATTCATCTATATCTCTGTCCTCAGATGCCCAGCATCTTTGGGAAGTGACCTTCATTTGCCCTCTGTCTTCCCCAAGGAACTGTAAGCAAGTGCAGAAGCTGATAATGAGCACCCACATGAGGCCATTTGAGGTCGAGAAACTACCAGTCATGGATAGGCATGTAAAGGGGAAAAATCCCTCTGCTTCACCAGGGAGTCATACATTATCTATTTTTCCATTTCAAGGCCAGTACTTTGAGCTCAGAGTCTCTCTGGGAAAGAATATAGTGAGCAAATACCACAGAACAGGACAAATTAGGTTACCTGTTTTCCTCAGAAATGAGCTTCACTTCCACCACCCTGTCAGAGCAGAGTCTCTGGGCCAAGGCTGTCTACAGCCTTGACTGATGGATAGTAGTGTGGGAGGAGAGAGCAAAGGACAGACAGGATAAGAGATGTCCACCAAGGACAAGGGGAAGAAGAGGCACAGGCAGTGAGAGAAGGAGACCTCGGTTTCTGCAGAAGCATCCTGCTGCGGCTCAGAGAGAGTGATGCTACTCATAGGCTTGCGAACAAGGCAGAGAGGGAACTGGGAGATTTGCATATTCTCAGGATCTGACAGCTTGGTGTCTCTCCTGGAGAGTTTGGGCGTGTTTTTCTCCTCTTTTGCTTCTTGTGGCACATTCCCACCTTTGTAAGGTTCTCAGAGATTCTAAGTAGTACTAATATGGATTTAGCTGGCTTCAGCGGAAAACTATGAATAACAAATTCTCTTACCATCACTTCACAGAGATGGCTTCTCTGAGTAGAACTGCAAACATTGCCATCTTTAGTAAATTATTAAGCATAATCTTAGAAAATATTCCCTTTTACAGAATTTCCTTTGCGGACTTTCAATATATATCAAATAAAGTAAGTAAAAATAAGTTTTATGTGACCTTAAGCATAAGTGGCAAATAAATTTAATATTATGTATTTATTATTGTCTCAAAAATAAAGAAGTGATGTATAGAAGTATTTTGCCCAGCTGCTTTTCTATTGTCCATAACCAGACTGAGGAGGCCAATCCAAATTAGGTTCAAAAACATAAAATCCTCACGAGCATACTGTAACCTAAAGAGTAAATAGTGGGCGTCAACTGGCAAGAGGGGTCATGAGTAGCAGGGGAGAATGTCTAAGTCTGTGAATAATTGAGCAGTCTGAAAGCCCCGGGTCCCAGTCACCGGTCCCTTCCCTCAATGAGCTGTTGACCAAAGTGACCCATGAGGTTCCAAAAACAAGACAGAATTCTGTCAAGGCTCTTGAACGCCCTCCCCAGGCCTGAGACAAAATCCTGTTGCTGAAGAAACCACAGAATGCCATCAATCTTCATCGAGAGTCCCAGCGAGGTCTGGAATGGTAACCAACCCCCAGATGGCAGTTAGTGAAGGGCTGGAGGGCACTGCACAAGCTGCCAGGGGAAGCTGATTGGCGATAACTGGAGTAAACAGACCATTGGCATGAAACATAGTCTGCGGCCATGAATAGGCTGGATACAGTTCCTACTGGGAGAGAACAGCAAAC
>PVHP010006279.1:15691-56136 GCA_004024765.1 Zapus hudsonius | reverse complement strand
ATTGATTAAACAAAATAAATCCTAAGTATAATCAAGTGTATGAATGTTTAGATATATAGACTCATGGGCTCGTTCTTCACTTGTTTATCTACTGCACTCTCAGGTTCCAAGTACCATTCCCAAGAAACTCTCTGATAACTTCATCCAAGTTAAGGAACCCACATGGCTGTCTATTGGGATGAATGGATAAAGAAAAAGTTGTACAAGCACAGTACATATGTCTGTATATATTTATTATAAACATATATTGTGTTCATATATTTATTTAAATACATATATAGAAACATATTCTATTATAAAAGTCCTCTTTCTCTATTCACACATGTAAATGTCCTGAAATTGCATCCTAATGTGTGATGTCTGATTGGATAATTTTAACATCATAAAACATTGTTAAATGCTCTCCCCTTTGAAGGTACTTATGTTGGATAGGTTTGGTTGTAATGCTTGGAATTAGGGAAGATAAACATTGAATGGGATTTGCAGTAAACTTCACAAAAAGTTCCATGCACGAAGAAAGAGAGGGGTTATTCTCAAATACATTGGTTGAGAAGAGGCCAGAGCAATATTAATTGGTCAGAAGACAACAAATAGTCATTCTGCTTACATCTTTCTCTCTGTATGTGTCCTTTTCCCTTTCTCCCTTCTACGAAAGTACATTGTGGAGAACAGGGTTAGAAGCTGCTGCACTTGGACTCCCATCAAGATACAATCTGATAGTTTTCCTTAAAGCTTTTTGGAAACACTGCCAATGTCATTGTTCCTACTTTCAAATCATTTATGTGTCATTGTTTTCATGGCTGCCATTTTTCACTCAAATGGCCCATTTATTCAGAAATATTTTCCATTTGTACTCTGATAATAACTGCATCATAATATTCTACATTTACTTAGCATTTAAGGAATTGAAATGTCTCACATCTCTTAATAGATTTCTTACAAATTTTTTGTGTCACCCTTACTTGCATCTTCATCTTTCTGAACCTCCAATACATTATGCTGAGATAACTTCATTTCTCTCTTTCCTGTGCATAGTCTACACCCCTTTGTTTCTGCTTCACTATCCACAGTATCAGGGCTCTCCACCCACTCTCCAAATATATGAATGACTTTTGACATGCACTGCCTAGGATCACTGCTATGTCAAAGGGAATTCGCACCATGCCAGACAATTCTGACAATTGTATTTTCTCTGATGTTATTGGAGATGCTATCATAATCACTGTCATATAAGCTGTAAATTCTTTAATCAAAGAATGCAGAATCCAATGCAGTAATCAGCCTAAGAGTTTGCCAAATTAAATTCTTTCATTTATTGGCAAACATTTATGGCACAAAGTAAGAAATTTTATTATTTCACAGGCATAAAATGGACTACGATGATATTTACCCCATTACAGCATCTCCCTTCCCTTTCCACATGACAAATAGCCCAAATTTTTATTTAGGTTGAACTATTCCCTATATTTCATATATGCAAAAATCTATGGTTCTTGTGTTTGTGGAATTGTTACATTGAAATCATGTTCTCTAATCCATTTCTCCTGCAAACATGATTTCATCCTCCTTTTTGGATGAGTAAAACTCCATTGTGTATATGTAACCCATTTTGCATTCATCCTGAAGGACACTGGCTGACTTTTATGAGCAGTGCAGTGCATGTCACAGGTGTGCAGTTATGTCCATATCAGCAAGCTCACTTGGATTCACTTTGTTATATACCCACTTGAGGCACAGTGTATTAGAGAAGAAACATCTTTAATTTTTATTTATTTTATTTTATTTCTTGAGACTCCTACTTGCTGATTTCCATAGTGGCTACACTAATTTACATTCTCACCACCAAGGAATAGGTTATTTTTCCACACTCTGCTCTTTTCCATCCTTCCTAATACTTGTTGTTATGCTTTCTTGATGATGGCCATTCCAACTGGGGTGAGACTGAATCTTCCTGTAGTTCTGAATTCAATTTCCATGATGGTTAAATATGTTAAACTATTTATTTTTTTTTACTTTAATTCCGTTTATATTCATTATTTGGCCAAGTCTGGAATATTCTTTGGCTCAGATACCACATGTATTTATAGTGATTCTTTATTATGCCAGCACTTCTTTTCAAACTGCTTATACTTCTATTCAATATGAGCTTCCCTGGTTTCCACACTCATTTACCACACCACCTCCAAACTGTTTTCTGTGGCCAGATAAATCTTTCAGAATTTCAACCCTGCTCTCATTTCTTATTTAAACAAATTTGCATCTCTATTGCAGTTCTTACAAGATATTGTACTGTATAGTGCATATTGTTATGCATGTTATCTTCCCTCTTTGAATTCCATCCTTCTGAGGGCAGAGGCCATTTTTGATTTATCACTGTATCTCCATCTCATCTATCTCAAGGCTTAGAAGACACAAATAACATATAAATATGTATAGAAATGAACTTTATTCCTGTGGTTTCTGAAATCCCTGTTTTGAAACACTACTTTGCTTTAAATGTTGCTGATATTTTATTAAAATAACATAATTAGACATTCAATAATATATGTCTTTTTAAATTTTTACATTTAGATTTTTCCCTCCAGATCTTCTTCCCAGTGAAATTTTGGTGTAAGCTATGCATGTGATAGCAGTGCCCTTAGACTATTCTTTGCTGTAGTACCTGCTCATTTTCTCTCTAGGGAAATCATCTCTCCTTTTATCTGGCTAACAGAAGCAGTTCCAAATGTCTGGATGAAGTATCACTTCAAAGCTCATCATTGCCAGGAGAGCACTCCAGTCATGGAACAGTACATTCTATAGAAAGTCCAGGATAGCTTTGGAGGAACAAAGTCCAAGTGCTCAAAATCAGTTCCTTCTGTGTGCCTTTTAAACATGTCAGCTGTCTTATTTTGCTCACTCAGACAAGAAACATCTATTCTGAAGATGGTACATTCAGAAACCACATTTCAAGGAAGATTCTGCAGTTACCTGTGTAACTTCACTCAGGACCTTTACAAAGGTAACTAATGATCAGTGTTCCAAGGGGAATCTTCTCACTGGCATTTTGATGCAGCAGTGGTTAGGAAGGCAATTTTAGAAACCCTAGGGGTTAAGGTGGAGACATGCTGAGCATTGTAGGCCGGGATCTCAAAGAATATGAAATGATGAATGAAATGAGCCATATAAATGAAAAGGGCTGGACTGATAGCTTCCCCTGAAGAGAAGCCAAGGTGTAGGAGCAGTAAGGCGAAGAAACATTTCTGTGATTTGGAGAATATTTTGGGATCAGGATCTTTTCCTACCTTTTAGCTTTTACAGGCAAGATGATAAACATCTGAAAATCATGTTTTTGGCATGCCAATACTGATGCCTAGATTCATGGAGAGAGATGAATTTCAGATACACTCTGATATACAAAAGTGAGCCAAGGCTATGAATCAAGCATGATATCAAAGACCAGCAAGGGTGAAGGTCTTCCTGTTCTGCTCCACAGAGAGCACTAGCCAGGTAAATTTACAATTTATCAATCTTTGTGTCCATCAGGATTGGCATCTTGCCAGCCAAGGAGTAGGTATTATTATTGTTTTTTTATCAGAAAGTGAATGAGGACAAGTGAATGAAGGATTTATTTGCTGAGAGCAGGATAGGATTGGGATAAGTTACATAGCCAATGCCAAGGATATGTTCTGTAGTAATATTTTTAATATTCGAGTTGGTCACAATTACTCTAAAATTCTACTATATATTTGTTTTTCAGTTCCAACTTTCATACATAAACAGAATACCATTAAGATTGATAATGCAAAAGGACAGATCTCACTTCGAAAGGATTAAGAGATAGTATGTTCAGGACCATGACTTTGGAATAGAAATTTACATTACTTAAAATTTTATATTTCAATGTGGTAACAGTTTCATGAATTCACAACCCAAAGCAGAAGTCCAGAGATGCTTTAGATCTAAACAATAAATCAGACATAAAACTTACCCTATGAATATGACTCTGGGAATTGAGCAGAAGAGGGGAAAGAAAGAATGTAAGAGCCATGGTAGGGGAGAATATCCAGAGACATTGACCTCCCTCAACAATGACACACAAAGGGGTAAGAAAAAGCTGGCTTCCTCTGGCACAGTTTATAGCCCCTACCCTATGGACAAGTCCAGTATGTGCACCTAGAAGGGAACCAAGTGGTTAGGGGTCAGAGAGGAGGAAACTGGGGGTACCATCACAAGATTTGTTGATATAATGTATATAATTATTCATAATAAAGATATCAATTAAAATATAAAGTCATAAATCAAATTATTTTTCAGATTAGTGGAAACTTCAGGTAGGCAAGTTATTGCAAACAAGGAAAATGACCGTTGTAAACCTCAGATGCTACCTGAAGACATTCTTGGTTAGTTCATGTTGCAAAGAATGTACCAAGAAGTCACAGGATGTTAAGTCAGACATAGAGATGGTCATTAAATGACTATAAACAGGGTTATGATAACACAAGATATCTTTGATCTGGACTTGAAACATTCTGGTTCCCTACAACCACTGAAGTCACAATCAGCCTTAAATGTTTAAAAGAAATACAACTTTTTCTCTGGGACCTTTATTTCTCATAATATTGCAAAGAATTAAAAATAAACTGTATTTACTATATAATTATATACTTGCATTGCAAATGAGACATCTGCACTTGAAAACCTGTGTTTATTTATCCTCATAATGTACTTTCCTCTTTTCCCAGAAAATTTAACCCTTAAGCTAAATAAAATTTGAATTATACTCAATATCATTTGTGTATCCTATATAACTCTGTGTCCTTTTATGATTTGGCCAATTGGTCAAAACCACATTGGAGAAAAGGCATTTTCAACTAATGGTACAGGGAAAATTAGATATCTACATGTAAAAGAATGAATCCAGATCCTTGTAAGTAAAATTAAATTAAACAAAAACCTAGAAACAAGACAAATGATATTAAAAAAGGATCTTGGGCAATCAAGAAGAAAAGATACATAGTAAACAATCTTAGAAGTCAATATGGCAGATTTTCCTTCTGAGTTTCCAAAGTTATACTTGAAGTTTGAAGACAAAATTAGAATACTGCATGATGTAACTAAAAACTTAGAATGAATAAATAAGTAATAACATTAAAGTTTTATGATTGTCCTTGGTTCTATAGCCACTGCAAATGAATTCCAGACACATTGGCCACCTTGTGCATTTGGCTTTATGTTGGTACTGGGGAATCAAACTTGGGTCCTTAGGCTTTGCAGTAAGCACTTTAATCACAGAGGCATCTCTTTAACCCCAAATCAACAATTAATGCATTAAGGTAAGCAGATAAAGAGATATAACATTTCTGCATTTGATTTTAACTGGTAACAAGACAGCACCTTTAGAAACAGAAGCATAAAAAGCAGCATATGATACACAGATCTGGGGTCTGATGAGGACTGAAGGAAAGATGCCAGTTTTGGGCTCAATAGCAAGATCCGTCTCAAAAATAAAAATAAAAAAGCCCATTTTTTCTGAATTATGAATCCAAATAATGTAACAAAAGCAGCCACATAGAAAATCTATACAGAAGCATACATTCAAAACCTCTAGAGAGAAATTTAAGTAGCATTGTCAAAATATTACAAGCCAATGAGAGAAATGCAAGACAGAATCCATTGAGAATAAGAGCAAAGATAGCATGCAGAGACACAATTGACAATAGCAAACACAACTATCAAATAAATAACTTCTATGTAATTCTTGATTACTTGAAGAATTTTTCATATCAAATTATAAAATGTATTCCAGAATATGGTGGTCTACAGGAAACTCACTCTCCATAGTATACTTTTTAAGCCAGATGAAATAAAAAGTATGGAAAACTTTCCAGCATTGTCATAGTCAGCCACATGCTGCTGAGATGAGCGTTCAAACCAGGCTCAGTTATTGGAGGGAGGGATTTATTGAAGCTACAGAGCCAGGGAAAGTTCCATAATGGTGAAAGTGGCTGGCTCTCTTTCATAATTTCAAACACAGAGAGAGAAGCCATCACCAACACCAAAGACACACAGCAGTAAGCAGCCAACAGGTGCTGGGGGGGGGGGAGGAAGGAAGGATAAGAAAGCTTTCCTTCCCTTTATATACCCTACAACCATTCCCCAGACTTGTTGACTTCCCGAGTCTCTGGAATTTCCTTCCTGCACTGCCCTCCCTGGAAGGGATATTATTTCTAGCTAACATGATTTCCTAAATTCCTTAAGTCTCCTTTTACTCATAAATTCAGAGGAAATCTGCTATACAACACTCAAGATAACTGTGGATTACTAACAGGTCAATTTGACAAAAGAAACTTAACCATCACACGTCCATCACTTGTCAACTTGGCATCAAACCATATCTTGTTACATCATACTTAATTTCCATATGAAGATAGTAACAACATCATAATTATACCTAACATGATATAACTACCAGAAATGCATATTCTTCCCCCAACGCAAGGCAAGGTTCCTTAACTCTGAGTTCTATAAAATTTAAAACAACTTACATGCTTTTAACATATGATGGCATAAACATTTCCAACTATTATGAGGCATAAAAAGGAGAAACTCTACCAATGTCAACTCAACAACCATTAGGCAAATGTCAAACATCTGAAATTCAAATCCGATATCACAAACAGTGACTGACATTCTGCAGATTTACAAATTCCACTCCTCCAGCATGGGTGAGAAGCTGAGGAAAACTTCCATCCTGAGCCAACAGTGCTTCATGGTAATCCATGCACTGTCTTAGTCTACCTAAACATATTCAGATCTTCATTACAAACCCCAGTCCATCTCCCAGTGGCTTCAGAGGCCTATCAGGAACTTCATGTCCTGTTCCATATACCACATCTCAGCAGTGGCTCCTGGAACAGTGTGCACTTCATGACCAAGTCCTCACAAAATTTTTCATGTTTCCAGAAGCAATACCAAGTATGCAGGACACAGCCATGTGTCTGATTCAGAGATGAAATAAACCTTGAAGATCAAGTTACTTCCTTTCAGCTATCTCTTTTCAAAAGAGTTTTCACAATCTATCATTCAGTCCATAATGAGTGAAAACACCTCAGACATCCTTTCCATTATTTTAATGTAAAGCAGTTAGGCTATCTTCTTGAGGATTGCTAATGTGTTGACAATAGCAGCTTCAGTAACCTAAAGCCAGTCTCTGTGCCAGTAAGTTAAACTTGCTTTGAGTTTTTTTCTAACTTCAAATCTTAAACTTCTCAGCTCTATCTCATTAGTCAAGCACATCAGTCATTTACTTAATTTCAACTTTGATCAAATTCACTAGTCATGGACAGTAGAATGCATCCAGGCCTTATTTGAGGACCCTGGTTCCAATAAAGTTCTCTGTCATCTATCTATCCCCTTAGAAAGTTTCTAAGTCAAGCCTCCACATGCCTTTCTGTCTGCACTTAGCATTTTTAAATTCTCACCAGTACAGTCCATAAAACTTGGCTTACAACTCTGGATGGCATCTTTGGTTGCAAGTAACTGATCCATGTCTATCCTTCCAGTACACTAGTTCCAGATCAAAACACACATGGTGATATCACCCCACTCCTGGTCCTGAAACTGTCATAGTAAGCCACATGCTGCTGGGATGAACTGCCAAACCAAGTTCAATTATGGGTGGAAGAGATTTATGGATGTTACAGATCCAGGGTGTCATGGTTTGATCCAGGTGTCCCCCACAAACAATTGAATGTGTTCTGATAGATTGATCCTCAGCTGATGGCAGTTTGGGTTTTACAACCTCGATGAAGCTGTGTTGTTGGGGGGCGGGCTAATGGGGTTATAAGCCAGCTTCCCCTTGCCAGTGTTTGGCACACCTTCCTGACGCTGTTTGCAGTGCTGTGGCAGAGGTGATGTCCAGCCCTCTGCTCATGCCATCGTTTTCCCTGCCAGAATGGAGTCTCCCCTGGAGTCCGTAAGCCAAATAAACCCATTCCTCTACAAGCCACTTTTGTTTGGGTTCTTTCTGCGCAGCAACTAGAAAGCTGACTACAACACAGGGGAAGCTCCATAATTGTGAAAGAGGCTGGAATCTTTCACAGGTCCAAACAGAGAGATACAGAAGCCATCATCAATACCATATAAAGACACAGACACACGGAGACACACACAGACACACACCCCAGCAAACAAGCTGGGGGGGGGGCGAGAGATTTCTTCCCCCTTTATATAGCCTTAGGGAAAGCTCTTACAACCCTTTCCCAGACTTGTTGACTTCCTGAGTCCTGGAATTTCCTTCCTGGACTGCCCTCCCAGGGAGGTATGCTTATTTCTAACTAACATGACTTCCTACATCTCCTGAGCCTCATTTCTCTCTTAATTTGGAGGAAATCTGATACACAACATTCAAGATTACTATGGACTGCTAACAAGTAAAGTTGACAACAAAATTTAACCATCAGAAACACAATCACAGTATGAAGATCTGACTACAATAGAGGAAAGATATAATTTCTCCACAAATTATTCTAGCATAATACTACTTCTATAAATTGCTTAAGGATGGTTATTTTGCTATAGATTATTTTGAATATTATATAAAAAGACAAAGTAGAACAACTTATATTGTTTAGAGAAAGAATTTACTGAGAGAAAGTATCACAAAATATACCTCACAGCTACAACAGCCCAAACATTGTGAGATTAGATACCTGAATATGTCAAAGGAGCAAATAAAGAATGTCTAAAAATGACTTGCAAAAATTGACCAATTGATTTTCCAAATGCTATAGAATAAATTCCATTATTGATATTAACCTTTTCATAAAATTTTTTGTGTCATAGTGGGATGCAAAAGAAAAAAATTCATAGAGATATTATCTTCATAAATTTTATGTCATATGCAAAAATTAACATAAATTAATTTTAATATAAAATATAAATTGAAATCCTTTAGACAAATAGGAATTATGAAAAAAATTCTTTGGTTAGGAGACCAAGAAAAAGATTCTTTCTTTCTTTTTTCTTTATTTTTTTCTCTCTTTCTTTCTCTCTTTTTCTTTCTTTCTTTCTATATATATAGATAAAGAAGGATGAAATATTTTATTTGAACCAATGGGTAGAACTGGAGGTATCATGTTAAGCTCTCACTGCTAGTTGGAGATCCTCTTCTATGGAGATTTTGGTAGACTCTGGGAAGTCTAAAATTTCATCAAAACAGAAAAAAAAGAGACTACTCAACAATTCTAATGCACCTTCTAAGGCTCAGGGAAAAATATGAAAGATGGGTCAGATATCCAGCTGAGTGGGGATGGGGAGGAGGGGCATTGGGGAACTGGAGATAACAACTCATTGTTTGCCCATTAAATAATGTAACTCATTATGGACAATAAAAAAAAGGCAATCCTAACTTCAGATAAGACTGTGGGATCTTTAAAGTTAAACTAAACATAATATAGATAATTATAATTCTATTAGGGGCCATGGGTGGATTGTGATAGTTTGTATACATGTCCTCCCAAAAGAATCATAGGCATATTAAAGATTGTAGTGTGTCTTCAGCTTTCTGGCTGGAGGATGTGTCACTTTGGCTTGACCTCCTGGGGTGTGGCCCTGAGGTATTTCTAATTGGATGCAAAATTCAAGGGATACATATGCAAAAGAGAAGCCTGAACCCAAGTCTGGCAGTCCTGCTGTTTTGTGAGTTACAGTGTTACAGTGTGCTTGCTTGCATCTGAAGTTACTGGGCCTCTGTTTCTCTGCTTGGATCTGTGAAAGGGGGCCAGCCCTTTCCTTAACTTTCCCTGGATCTGTTATTTCAATAAATACTTTCCTCCCCCAAATTGGGCCTGGTTTGGAGATACATTCCAGCGGCGTGTGGCTGACTATGACAAAAGCCTATAAAACAATGTGAGTCATTTATTAAATATGTGATAAATATTAGCTTTTATTATTTAATTCATAAATAATTGTGGATTTTTGTATATATATAGCATTATATTTTCTTCTTAGGTATGAAAATATTGAAAAAAATCAGTATTGAAGCATAATGAAAAAATTTTATCACTAGTAGATATTGGTAGAGGTTATACTTTATATTTTTGAAATATATACTTATATTTCAGAAATAAAGAATATATATCTATATATATTCTTTATTTCAGAAAAGAGATTTTATTGTTGATTGCTTTGCTAAACTAGGGTAAATATACTTCTCTGTGGTACACAATAAGCTGAAAGGAAAAATGAAAGTGTGTGCAAAGTTCCCTTGAAAATAACAAGAAGCCCGCAGAGATGGCTCAGTGGGTAAAATATTTGACTTGTAAGCATAAGAACCTGAGTTAGATCTCCTTTAAAAATGTAAAAAGTTGAGTTGGTGATAAAATGGGCTTCTTTGGCAACAATATAGCCTCATCTCGTCTTGTAGGTTGGGTTTCCTCAGAAACTAGGATACCAGACAATCAGGGATCATCAAAGCTCTACTGAGTCAAAAGTCCTAGGTTCTTGCCTAAGGAAATTCAAATAATGAACCTTATAGGCAAGAAGAATGAGTTTTAAGAGGAAACTTTATTACCAAGAAAAAAATAAATTTATATAAGAAAAGAGGCAAACTTTATAGCTATATGAGAGAGAGGAGCTCTCATCTACCAAAATACTCTTATGAGATGGGACTCAATGACAGGTTGCTCATTGAAAAATGGAAGCAGCAAAAGTAGAAAGTTCTCTGCAACAGAGAAGTGCCATTCATTGAAAGTGTACTGCCAAAGTCTTTGTTTAGAGGTTTATAAGGTTTTCTAGCTAGATAAATAAGTTTATCTCTAAAAGTAATGTACTGACATATGAAGAAGTGAAGTTCTGACTCAATCATTCATCCTCAAAGGTGATCATGTGTCTCCTTTCCAATCAGGAAATTTGTCATGTTTTCTTTCTTATTTTTTTTTTTTTCTTGATGACTGAGCAGGTGATGGCATTCAGCCCTTACCTACAACCTTTGCAAGGAAGACCTGAAACATGAGCAAGGGCAAATCAGGGGGTGGGGCTTCATGGGGGCCGGATGGAACTTGATGAGCCCAGTTTTGCTGTTTGTCCAGCCCTTCCCTTCCTCTTACTTGTTCAGCTGGGCTGTTCTTCTTAACCCTTTGAACCCTAACATTTACTTTAAACATCACATTTGCAAAGCAAGGACAAAAGATGAAACAGCTGCTCATTTCCAAGGACCTAAATCTAATTACTTAATAAGTTCCTTCCTCTTACTCTCTATAAGAGGCATTTGCTCATTATCCCACCACTTAGAAGGTAGAGACATTCAGATTGTTGTAGCTTGCTGCCCAGTCTGTCTATACTCACTGTTAAGATACAGGTCAATGAGAGACCCTATCTCAATGAAAAGGTCTTTAGGAATGACAAGGTTATTCTCTGGTCTTGACATGCTCATTCTCTCTCTCTCTCTCTCTCTCTCTCTCTCTCTCTCTCTCTCTCTCTCTCTCTCTCTCTCTCTCTCTCTCACAGACACACACACACACACACACACACACACACACACTTGCACATAATCATTGTATTAAACAAAAAAGGGGAAAATGTCCTTGTTCCTTCAAGACAATTTGTAGGCAAGAATTAATTGGTAGAGCGTGAAAGAGACTTTTTCTCAATGGTGAAACTGGTAAATTCATGCTCTTGCATATAACCCTGTACCCTCATTCCTCTTAGTTATCTTAATTTTGCTCATCAATAAATAAATAAATAAATAAATAATGGATTCAAAGCAGAAAATGCCTTCTTGCTCTTTCCAAAATTTTTATTAATATTTGGGGACAGCCAATGTAGCAAAAGTTAGTCATGAGAGAGGACAAGAGCATCTTAAATCCTTACAAAACCAGAGCTTCATTCTATAAAATTAATTTCTGATTTTCGCCTCTGTTTGTCTCTGGTGTTAGCAGATGTAGGCATCTATCATATTCAGGTCTTCCATGAAGGATTCATATAGAACCCCACAGAGAGTGGTTGGATAAACAAGAGATGCACAACCACAGCCAAAAGAAGAAGTACAAAGACCCCCCTATAAGACCTCAACAATAAAGCAGTGTTAATACTCACCCACCATGGCTCATGGAACTGAGCAGAAGAGGGGGCAGAAAGATTGTAAGAGCCATGGTGGGGGAGAACTCCCAGAGACATTGATCCCCTCAGCAACTACATACAAAGGGGGGTGGAACTGGTTTGACTCCTAGGCTACCCATAAACCCCTACCCCATGGACTGATCTAGACTGCCCAAGGAGGATATCTAGCTGATTAGGGACAGGGAAGTGGGAAATTGGGGAAATGGGGATATCAACTCATTATTTGCTCATTCAATGTATCTAATTATGGATAATAAAGGAAAAAGATGGAATATCAGAGACTTACAGTAACAATTCATGTTTATTAACTGACTGGAAAAGGAGGAAAGTATGTTGTCCTTTTGCAGAACTCCTGGGGTTGAAACATGTCCATCTTATCAAACAGAACAGTATTTGGCAGAGTACCATCTTAAATTTCTTAATACTCAAAACTTGCTGTGAGACTTTGCTGTGACAGCGCTTACAGTGTTAAATATTAAAGGACAGTGGCCTCACAGTAAATTCTTTTGAGTCAATAAATGGTTCTTGGATAAATGACAACAATCTAAAACCCAATACAATTTTAAAGAAAATCATGGCATCAGGAATCATTATCTCTACATTAAATTCTAGCTCTGATTTTTTGAATGTGTATCAGTCACTACTGAAAGACCCCCCAAGGCCTCTCTCAGGAGAGCGTACCCCAAAACTCCAATAACCACACCAACAGATGCAAAAGCAAGAGGATTTCATTCCTTGGCTGCGCAGTCGGGCTCCACAAGCAGGCAGATGAATGTCTAGGCAAGATGGAGCCCCGAAGAACAAAGGAGCAGGGTATTTATGGACAGGAGCTATCTAATTATAATACAGCTTAGGTCACAGGGTGTGTGGTATTTCTATTGGCTCCTTTTCTGTATCTGTATGCCTCTTGATTGGTTACTTCTTTGGAGCCACATCCCAGGGCCAGCCCACAATCCAGGACAGCCATATGCTTCCTTATATGGTGTCTTTTTATTTTTTTTTACTTTTGGTCTTTGTGACCAGACATTCTTTAAGGAGGGGGAAGTAAGTCTAAAAATGGAGTCTGCTTTATAAAATGGAGTCTGCTTTAAAAAATGGATTCTTCACTACTATTGCCCACTGTCGTAGTCACTCACAGGCTGCTGCGATGAATCTTCAAACCAGGAACAATTTGGGGGAGGAAAATATTTATTAAAACTACAGATTGAGGGGAAGTTCCATAACAGCAAAAGAGGCTGGCCTTTCACAGGTCCAAGCAGAGACAGAAACCCATACAATCAGAACAGCAAACAGGCGGGGGAACAAAGTAGAGAATCTCTTCCCCTTTATACAGATTTAGGATGGGGTCTTGTAGCCCTACCCCAGACTTAATGGCTTCCTGAGTCTCTGGAATTTCCTTCCTGCACTGCCCACACAAGAAAGGATGTTTACTTCTAGCTTCTTGATCTTCTTTACATCCTGCCCCCTACTGAGAGGCTGCCTTCCTGTAAACATCCTCAGAGACCCACCCAAAAGTTACTAGAAAGGTCAAGTTGACAACAAAGCCTAACCATCACACCCACCAAATTCTCTATTATATATTCTCATCCACAATTTATTAATATTAGAAAAAGTAGAATAACTCTACCCTCTAAATTAGAAAGGGCCCAAAAATGGACAGAAATAACATTATGACATCATTAGCAATTATACTTTGTATCTCTTCATTTCTCTTTTAATATTGATTACGGGAATTTGAGATGTCTTGATAATATAAAAGCCTTATTTCAGCTCTTTTGTGGTCAATTATTAAGGAGTCAGGATATTAGGAAGTTCAATGATAATGTAAAACTTCCACTCAGTCAGTGTCTTCAGATTCTTCTCTCATTAATTCAAGGAATTGAAATCCATAACCCAGAGGGTAAAGTGTATAGTTTTTATTAGTTTCTAAATAAACTTAGATAGAAGCAAGGTAGAGCATGAGGGCATTCTAGAAAATGGGAAGCCTACCTGGAAACCTATGTGAGTGTCTTTTATGTGAGTCCTCCTGGATGTTTGACTTGATCTACTCATTCTAGTACTGATATCAGGTGTTCTGGGATCAGGTTCTCTGGGAAAGGGCAATAGTCCTAGAAATCTAAATCCTCCAGGAAGAACCTTCTTAGAAGGATGTGGAAGGAAGCCATCAATGGGGCAGAGGTAAGAAAAATCCAGATCCTCCTGTGATGGGTCATGCAGCTTCAGAGACACCCCCTCACTTGAGGTATCTATCTAGAGCTAAAACCTAGGTCAGATATAAACCAATCAGCTGTCTCTCTGACTCATCTGGGGAAAACTTAAATTAACTTTCCTAGAAGAAAGTGCTCTCTTCCCCACATGGCAGGCTGGAAAATGGACCCCTGACTCCCCAGGGACTGGTAAGTCTCCCAGCCCCCACCACAGCCAGTGGTGAGGGACTGGATTTTTCTTCCACCTGAATCTTTTCTTCTCATGATATCCCCCTTTCTGCTTGCTTAGCTGAACATCATAAGTTCTGTTAAAACTCACCATGTTTTCTCCCCAAACTGGTGGCTGGAGAACTCTGTAACTCTGCATGTTCCCTTAAATAATATGATTTTATAAACCTCACAGACCACGTGGTGACTGGGCGGCTTTCCTATCCAATTCCCCCTTCCCTTAACTGATGTGTGATAAAAGTACATATTTCTGTCCCTGTGTATAATTCTTTTGTATTAGAGGACACGAACCCGGTGGAGAAATGCAGCGGTAAAAATACCAGATATAGCTGCGCCAAAATTTCCCTATTACACTTCTTACATTTCAGACCTACACAAACCAAAGGATTCTTCAGAGAAAGCCATTTGTTTAGCGGTCCTGTTAATTTAAACTGCTTAAGTGCCCTATTCTACTGTCCTCTGGTTTTACAACATATGCTGGGATAATTACCAATCAGCTAGCTACTTGCATTTTGTTCTACTCAGATAGGAAAGTTCTTCCAGTGTTGTCAATCCTCAATCCTCAGTGTCTAGACCTAAAGGCTAGATTGGCAGACCCAGATTTACAGGTCCAAACCTATAAACTATAGCTAGAGTTTCACTGCTACAAAGTCTACAGGTCAGAGATCTATCTCAGTTCTCTGGCATGAACTGAGTGTGATCCTGACAACCTGTAGCTTTTATCATATGCTTCCAGAAGCACTGAGAAGCAGCCAACAAGAACCATCAACAGAACATGGGCTTGGGCTAAGGGTTTGAATCCTTTGAATCCCTTTGAGATTTCCCTCTTTTCTGGAACTCTAGTGGGATCAGAGTCTACAGTTTCTTTTATTTGGTTCTTTACACTCTTCTAGCTTTCCTTAGCCTTGGCTCTCTGTTATTGCTGTCTCTACTTTTGCTGATTCTCATTGAATTAGCTTCTTTGCTCTGGTCATTTCTCTCCCAGTCACTCCCTTGACCTCCTCATCTGTCTTTCTGTCCCCATTGTCCCTGTTTCTGTTCTGCTACTCCTAGATCAACCCACTGTACTCAGGATAATGAAAAAAAGCTGACAAGCAAGACTGCTCAAAAGGTTAAATATTGTAACACCAGTGGGCAGCACAGGGTGGTGCTTCCTGAAGGCTTCCAAAGTCAACTGAATAACTTGCTAGAGCCAGAAACGGAGTCTGGCAAAGGTGTTCACACTATTTCTGGCAGATTTTCATGCAAATGAAGGACTGTGCTTCCCCCAGTCATAGGACTTCTGCTGAGCCAACAAGGAAAGTGCTTCCCTTTTGGCTTGGGTGAAAATGGCTGAAGGGCAAGCGGAGTCATCTAAAGTTCGCCAATATCATAATGGCAAAAAGGAACGGGCAATTTGAAACAGTCACAGCTGGGATGGTGCATTTTGGAGCTGGTGGCTGAGCTTTGGCAGCAAGCTGCTGTGGTTACAGCATAGTTTCATCAAGGCATTTGTGGTATTCATAGAAGCCAGGCTGGCTTGAGGACCTTCCTGCATTTTGCTGCAGAGTCCTTTTGCATGGAGTAAACAGTGAAGCAGGGAAGGATCCACCAGCAGATAATGAAGGATTAAAATTACCATAGCATCCAACATCTTAATTATAGAAAAAATGACCATCACAGGGGTGTTTACAATACTAATGTTTTGTTAACATTGTTTTGGAATTTAATAGTGCTTACTCTAATCCAAATACACTTTAGGAATGCTTACTTATGTCACCTATCTTGAGTTGATTTCTATTTCAAACTAGTTGAATGTATATCAAATTTGCCTATTCCTGAATGTGTCATCTCATTTCCCCATACTCAGCAAATAAGCTTCAACAACAATGAAATCAAACAAGATTTTATAAACATAGACTTTAAACCAATGTCATTCCCTGTACAGATAAAGCCTGCACTGAAACAGGTCTTTCATGTGTCAGGATAAAGGAAACTGGAATTTCAAGATGCAAGTAGAGGGGAAAATAGGATCTTACTTACCTTCTCCTGCTGGGATTAAACATGTGACCAAAATCAGTTTATGGATGGAGAGAGTTTATTTCACTTACAGTTTCAAGAGGAAACTTCATCAAGGCAAGGAAAAGCACAGCAGAAAAGAAATGACATTTACAAAAGCAGTAAGTGTAATCTAGCTTTGAACACCCAGTGGGGAGGACTAAAAACCTCAGTGCCTGCCTCCAGTGACACCCATCCAGCATAGCCTCTCATCTCAAATTACCAACTGGAGACCAAGTATTCAAAACACAAGAGGCTATTAGGAATATCTTACATTCAAGCTACCACACTTGACCATCATAAGAGGAATTTTCCTGGTAATTTTCAAATCAAATCACATCAGTGACTTCTTATTTTGTCTATAATGAAGTTGAGCCAAAAGGGCAGAAGATCTTAGGACAAACAATCTCAAGTAGAATTGGGCAAATAAAGAGTACTTTGAAGTGTGAATTACCCATAAATAACTTACCTGTTAATAATTATAAGATTTTAAAAATAGATAAAATTATAAATGTACACAAAATTTATATTCGTCAAAGGCCTTTTAGCCTACTCTCATTTTTTATTAATCTGTGTTATGTTAAAAGCATGTGGATACATTATTAAGACAAAATACTGGAAATGATAGGTGGAGACATTGGAGAGAGAGTTTAATGGAAAATGGGCTATTTTGTGTATTTCCTATTAGTTTGTTTATTTTAAGAACACCAAATACCTGCATGCCTCAATTATTTTAACCCACTCCAATAATACGCTAACTGTATAATTTGTTTTTAAAGAGGACATTCTACTTCTTTACAGATAGATTCACAGATATATAGATGCTATGCAATTATCACTATGACAACCCCTTATCTAAGAGCAAGAAATCAACCTCTGTTGCTCACCCCCAGCATTCATTTATCATTTTGAAAAAGAGGTTTAGTCAATGTATACCTTTTTTACTTCCACAGAAATCCTTCTATTCCTGAGTATACTGTTTAATTAAATGCATACACAGAAAACATTTAAGTCAAAGTTATAATGAATCTTTCATGATTGGAGACTATCTTATAAGCATATTTGTTATCAAGTCAATGTATTCCCTTTTACTATATCTCCTTATACATATTAATTGGATCTCCCAATATCTTTTATTAGAAAAATTGAATTCATTTTAAAAGATCATGTTTAATCTTCAGGATGTCTCTCATCCACTGAGCTGGAAAAGAATGCTTTCATTCTGCTTCTTTGTGTGTGTGTGTGTCATTGCCACACTTCTCATCACCTCTGCTTCCCTCTAGTTAAGAACTGATACTCAGATGTTGATGTTCAATGTTAATGTTCAACAAATAGGAGTTTCAGGACCATGACTACTGATATATTAAGAAAGTACCATTAGATGTTCATTGAAGAAAGCCAGCATGAGTAAATACAAGACTAACAGAAGCCCCACTCAGAAAGACTTATCTATATGTGTGGAGATTTCTCCTTAACCTGTTACAGTGTCCATATGATATGCTCATGATATTGCTATAACCCTTAAATTCTCTTAAAGCAGTGATACAGTCCAACTTTTCTATGATTACACAGAGAATGTAAATATTCAGGTGGAGTTTTACACCTGAATCAAATCATCCCCTCAAGCTGGATCATTCCAATGAGTTTCTCTGTTTGCCCATCAGCCCACAGTCCTGACTTTTCTTGCACAGTTCAGTAGGCATTTGGTTGTCTGTTGCAGCAGAGCAACTATCTTGCAGATTGATTGGCCGAAAACAACTGATGTATTATTTCATATATTTTCTCTGGACCAGCAATCTGGGTTTGACCTCTTGGATATCTCTGGCTCAGTCTTTGAGGAGGTGCGACACTGATGGAAAGGGCATGATCGTCTCTTGGCTTGGTTGAGGCAAGTGTCTGTTTCCATAAAGTCTTTAGGCCTTCAGGCTTTGAGACAGAGACTTAGTTTAACTCTTGGTAAATAAAGCCAAATGACTACTATAACAACCTGGGAATTTGCTTTTCTAAAATGGAGTTGAAAAGGAGAGATAGAGAGACAGACATAAAGACAAATTATGTTTATATGATTTTGTAACTTGGACTTTTCACATTCAATAATATTTGCATGTCTTTTTTTATATACCTGAAACACTTGTTATAATTGTCTCTCCATCCTCTGATAATATATTCAGTGAAATTAATAGAGAATTGGTACTTACATATGGAGATTCTCATGTACAGAGAACTTTTTCCCCAAGTCTGATGCATAAGTAATAAAAGCATTTAGGGTCAAACTGTCTTGGAATCTGAATTACTTAATTTCCATGTAAAAATAAATGCATTTCTTTATCTTGAAGCAGAGCAGCTACAGAAGAGATGTTTATAGACTCATAAGGGATGGACAGACAAGCATCCATTTAGACAAATGGACCCCATCAGTTGGGTTAATCAATAGCGCAATTGACACCAGAGATTAATCATTTATTTATCCTGTCCCTAAAGCTCATAAACTTCTCTTTTAATTTATATTCTTGTTTTCATGGAGAATCTGATGCCCATATTAATTGGAGTTCCAATATCTTTTATTAGAAAAATTGAATTCGTTTTTAAAGGATCATATGTAATCTCCAGCGTGTCTCTGCTCTACTGAGCTAGAAAAGAATGTTTTCATACTGCTTCTTTTTGTCATTGCCACACTTCTAGTCACCTGTTTCCCTCTAGTCATCTTCTATCTCAAATCATAGCCTATACTCAGTCACACTTCTCCCTATAAACATAATACAATATTAAACGTTAGGATCCATAGATAGGAGAGAACATATGATTTTTGTCTTTCTGGGCTTGAGTTGCCTCACAATTTTTTCCAATTTCATTCTTTTTCTGAAAATTTCAAAACTTCATTTTTATCCACTTTGCATCTGTACCACATTTTCATTATTCAGTCATCAGTAGATGGACATTTATGTTTATTCCTTTTCTAGCTATTTACCTAGCTATAAATAGAGCTACAATAAACATGGATATGTAAACATTGCTTTATTCAAAGTTACAAGGTTCTGAATGAAGAACAGCATGGAGCCAAAAATATCCACCATTTTTACATAACATCACAAACAAAACATGAAGTTCAGTAAATATCACATATATTCACTGAGAGGCTTTATCTTGCTGCAGTGATTGGGTACTTATTATCAACTGTCTCTTGGTCTTGAGCTCAATCTTTACCCTGGTTGACCAAAGTGCTGTCTGCTGGGATTACAAGAATCTTTATGTGTCCCAGAATAAATGGCCCAAAATTTCTTTGACATCTTCCACAGTAAGTGATCCATAGACCTAATTGACTGGCTGGCTCCCAAGCAGGCTGGGAACATATTAGCAAGAAGACCTAGAGAGAGATGTTACTCAAACTTAAAAGCAATTGAATTTTCAGATTATATTTTTAAAAAATCAGTTCTGGGCCAGGGAGATGGCTCAGTGGCTAATGGTGCATGCTTGTGAAGCTCCTAAGTAAGCCAAGTTCAAATCCCAAATACTTATTCCCAAATACAAAAAATAAATAAAATAAGATGATGAATGCATCTGGTGTTCACTTGCAGTGGCAAGAAGCCTTTACATGTGTGCATATATATATATATATATATGTAAATAAATAAAAAATATTAGAATTCCATAAATACACCTAACAGAGTCATGCTTGTATAAGCATAAACTGCTATTAGTTTGCCTTCCATGTACTCCTCCTTCATGGCCCAGAAAGAAAATCAGTGACATTTGGCACTGCAATACAGGTTTCATTTCAGGTATTTAGCAAACAAAAGATCTGCTCATTCTGATCTAGGAGGAATAATCTCACACCTTTTTGTAATGCTATGCAGCTCCTATTACAATGCATTGTGATTATTTCAAAATTCTCTTTTTTCTTTGTACTACTGGGTCCTACCTGGGCTGCAAATGTGCTTTGGGCATTGGGGGAACCCCGGGTCCTTGTTTTATGGTAGCTGATCCAGAATCATCCCTAGCAATGAGGAACAGGAGGAGGAAGATCCTGAGACTGCTCTTCTAGAGCCTCTCATTTCAGAGGAGGTCCAGGAAAACAAAATTGCAAATAAAGACATGATTCCATACCCTTCTCAGAGTTATATGAAATATTATGATTTATGACAATAGAATTTTAGCATGATCAAAGTATTTAGATTTTTGAGTTTATAAATAATATTGGCTGGTTTCAGGTTATATCTGCCTTTCTAAATGTTTTACTCTTGGTGAGGTAATTAGCCATACTAAGCAACACTTGGGGCTTTATTTAAAAATATCTTTATTATGAAAAATTCTAGACATTGTATGAGCAAATCTTGTGAATGTGTCCCCATTTCCCTCCTCTCTGTCCCCTGTCCACTGGTTCCTTCCTTGGTACGCATACTGGATCTGTCCATAGGATAGTGGGTATGAACTGCACCAGAAGTAGCCAGTTTTTCATTCTTTTTTTTTTTTTCCTTTCCCCTAGTGTGTTGTTGCTGAGGGGGCCAAGGTCTCTGGATATCCTCCCCCACCATGGCTCCTACATTCTTTCTGCCCACTTGGGGCTTTTTTTTTTTAACACTAAGCAGCACGTGGGGCAGTTCAGAGAATTTAAAAGGAGCAGCTATGTTAATGCACTGTGCCTGGTGTCCTCTACCAGGAAATCCTTATTGCATAATGAAATAATAGTGGTCTGAGGAGTAATGTCACTTCACTTTGTATCCTTTGTGTGTATTTATCTTGTCTGCTTTGTCAAAGAAAATTACAAACCTCCATGAGGCATGGGCTGAGGAGCAAGTATGGAAAGGGAATTTTAAAAAGTAATACCTGCTAAACTAATTCTGATTTAGCATTTTCTAAATGACCAGTGGATCTATTACCAAGAAACCTCATGCAAGACATATAGACCAACCCTTTCATTTGATTTAGGAGGGATCATCTTGTGTGACATATTCAGTCACAGTATCATGATGTCAGTAGAGTTTTGTATCACATGCTTGCTAGGTCCCAAATCAATAATGTTTTCAATAGCTCTCTGATATAAATGATAGTGCTTGCCATTTACCAAGGATCCAGTAGGGTCTAAGTTTCCTTCTGCACAACCAGCTTACTCTTTGTGTTTTTCAAAATAAAATGTTATTAGCAAGGTCCACAGATCATGAAGATAATGAGTGGAAACTGTAGATGGACAGTAGACAATTCTGCCTCCATAGTCTATGCGTTCAGTTAGCTGTCTGACTGCAGGTGCCTCACAAGGATGAAGGATTCCCAGGCACCTCAAGTCAGGTGTGTTTCCCTAATTTTCATGCACTTAAGCATCTCAATGACATTTGCCTCGCATTTATGTATGTAAAGTTAATTACTAGCAAATGTTTAGCTTAGTTAATTGGAATGTGCTCAGAGATCAGGTTTAACACTCCATTGCAAAGCCGGCATCTTCCTCAAGGAACCTCTTCTCCAGCTGAGCCAGAACACTTCCCATCTGGAAAAGTAAGTGTGCTTGGCTCTTGCCTAAGGCCATGTGGATCCTCCATGTGAAACCCCTGCCTACTTTGTGGACAAGTTCATTCGCTTTGTGCTGTGAAGATGAACATCACCTTCTTCACAAAGGTTTATAAAAGCTCACTTTTCCTCTTTTTAGAATACACCAGTTCCTCAGGGTCCTTGGATGGCTTCTGTCTTCTGCTCCCTATGTCACCAGGCCTCCTGTGACCACCTGAGGTGTTTCTTTCCTAGGCTGTCTCAGTGCTCAACTTGATGCTCGGCATGGACTGTAATCTCTATATCTATTACTGAAGAAATCATTAATAAGGAATGTTTTCAGTTTTTCTACTTTTACAAATTGTTCTTTATACTTTTTACCACGTGTACTTTATCCAACATTCTGTGCTGTTCTTTAACAAATCATGATGTTTTGACATCATCTAATACCTGACCTGAATTACTCTTGAGGCCTCAGGTTCCCTACCATAAATAGCCACTTCTCCTTTAAGATAAAAGAACCACAGAGGTTCCAAATGAAAGCACACCCTGCACAGTGCCTACCTGTTTTAATAACCAGAGGAGTCATCAGAGTGGCTTCAGGGCTTCAAGAGCTTCCAGATTGTATTGATCCATGCATGGCCAGATGGCTTCCTACAAATAAACTCCAGGTGGGATGATATGAGCATATTTTTAATCATTGCTATTCTAAATGTTTTTCTTCCCATGGAACAAAGAATTGAATCAATTCTAGACTGTCTGGAGCCAGCAGAAATTCAGAAAATGATGATCGCCAGCAAATGGATTTTAATATGTGTAATATGGTTTAGTTGGCCCTAATTATTAGCAGTCAGCCTGCTATGATGAAAATAGTCTTTGCTGTCAATAACTATTAAGCCTGGCTATACCTCAGGGTTCTGAGAACTCTACTGATATGTGAAGGGGCAGCTTTAAAGCCTGACAGGTTGATAAGCATAACTTTGTCAAGTACTAAGCATCTGTTCTTGTAGCTGTCACTTCCTTCTTTTCCTCGCTTTTTAAGAAATCTAAGAACTCCTTAATCCTTGGAAAGCAAACACTAACAAAATGCAAGTTTTAACCATCAAGGTAGGAGAATGCTTGTGGCAGGACATAGACTCTCTCTCTCTCTCTCTCTCTCTCTCTCTCTCTCTCTCTCTCTCTTTCTCTCTGTGGAGGGTGTATGTGCATGTGCCTATGTGTCTAATGTGTTATAACTGATGTAACTACAAATAAGAAATGCACAGCCTATTTTATTATGATATCAAAGAGACTTCCTGGAAATAGAGGAACCAGGAGAGGAAGATAGATTACCTCTTATCATGCATGTGCAGGGGCAGCAGGGTGAGGAGGCAGGTGAGGAAAAGCACTTCTGGCAAAGCTAGAGGCCCTGTGGAAGTAGCGAAGAGGGAGCTGCTGGAAGGCCGCCAGCCGTGAGGCTCTCCTGGCTGTAGGTATAATCTTCTCCATGTGCTACTTAATTTTATTTTGGCTGCACTCTTGAAATCAATGTTTCAGCAGCTAGGAAAAGATATGGGAACAGTAGAAAATTTGAAAAATGAGCTCTGTTCTTTTTATTGTTGATATTATTAATTATTATTATTTATAGTCATGCTGGGGCTCTAACACAGGGAAGCCTCTAAAACAGTCCCCAGTCTCTGCTGTCTACTATTTCCTGACTTTTGGCAAATAATGATTATTTTCTATATATTAAATGAGGGTAAAGATGATCAGTATTTCATTCATGTGGCTTCTTGCTTAAAATTTTTAGAAAATATAATTTATATGATGGTGTATGCAAATGACTACTCAGATATTAATTATATTTTGTGAATTCAAATTTGAGGAAAGTAATTGGAGTTACTAAAAAGGGGTGGTGGTTAATGAAAGACGTGTACAAAAAAAAAATATCCAGGACACTGTTCACTGAACAAGCCTGCTGTGCAGTAATATGCAGGTAAATATTAACCTTAATGTCTGAGGACTAATTGGTTTCCCTTTACACGTTATCTTCAATTCATGAAACAAGTAAAAATGAGAGATTGACTTTAAGTTTGCCCTTAAATTCATTTTTTTTTCTTTTTCCCATGGGTGATATCAGGGCTTTATATTCTCATACTAGTTTTAAGACAATAATAAAAACTAAATTATTCTCATCTCATTTCATTTGTTGAAAAAGAAGTTTAGATATTTAGAAGGGTTCATTTTTACTTTCATATCCCAAGTATTTAGGGGTATCAAAACTTGTAAAAATTTCGTTATTGCAACATTCAAATAAAGAAGAATCTTAAGAGTAGATAATGTCAAAACCACACAGGAGTAGTAGTTTTCCATAGGTATCATTTCCTTTATGTTACAAAATTAACTCAAAGTCATTACAAATATAATGAATATGTATGTGTCTATATAAATATATACAGAGAGAGACAGACTCATTTCTTCAAATAAACTTAAAGAGAAGGGAATGCATCACTAAAAGTTAGGAAGAGCTCAGTAATATCAAGGCCTGAATAATCAGAGCATAATAAAGGGGCAAAAAGTGATATCAAAATAGAAAAGGGATTAATTGGGATGAAGAAGGCTCATTAGAGGGAGGGGATTATGGTTACACAGGATACATTGTGTATTTAAATGGAAGTTATCAAGAAAAAGTATATGTATTTGATTAGTCAATTTATTTATTTTCCATAGGAGTTTGGTGTATAAATAGCCTAGGTGAGTGTTACTTTGCATTTAAGAACTAAGCTGAAGAAAGTGCTTTAAAGAAGCGTCAAAATAGCAGTAAAACCATATAATAAATTTTGAAACTGTTGACCTGCTTTGGCCTATAATTTTTTTATTCCCTATAATATTAATGAAGATTCAGCAAGATGCTTTGCTTGGATAATTCTGAAACTCTTCATAGTCCCTGTACTCACTATATGCATCTATGTTTGTTTGGGTCAGTACACCCGTGGTAAAGTATGATAACCCTATCTGGCTGTATTACTATACCCTCCTTGCTTCAATAGACCTGAAAGATGGGGGAATGATTTTACTCAATATTTTATACAGATTCCTACTAAAATAGGTCTCCCTAAAATTTAATTTTCTTGGAAAAAATGTTTGCACTGAAAGTAGATCTTGTAAATAGAGCAAGCAGACATGAACACCACTCTGCTTGAATTTTAATTTGGAATTTGAGGATTATATTTGATGTCCAGCTCTGTGTTCACCTTATCTTTGCAATTAAAAATGTGAAATGCCATCTATTTGGACAATCATCATTAATATTTAATCATCTGCTACTGTGTACTAATTTGCTATTCTTTAAATAAATCAACTCATTGCTCATATGTCCACAGAAGTGGTTACCATTCTTTTCACGATTATGCCAACGAGCAGTATGAAAGTTGAAGAGATGTACTAACTTCAGTGTATGACATAGCTGGCTAATGATGGAGGGACAGTCTGAGCTCAAGGCTCCTGAGTCTCCACAGGAACATGTTGCAGTGTTTCAGTGGCAGGCAGCCTGTTGCTCTAGTCCATCCTTTTGGCTTAGGTAAGAGAACACATCCCTACATAACGGTAATACCACCATGAGAAGAATGCAATTCCATATATCGTTCATTCTGTGAAGTACATAATAGGACTTCTTCTAAATTTCAGGACTAATTCATTGACTACACTTCAAACAGAACTGTCCATGAAAATTTTTCATAGAAACAGGGCATTTTTCCTTTTCAATAGGAATTCATAGATTATTTGAAATAATTATACCTACTTCTCCTCTCCATAACTGTAAACTGTTTTGTTCCCTGAAATTAATTCATCTTATGTTTCTTTCAATGTCTGTGGAATTTGCAAGATGCTATGTTTTGAGTTCTAGCTTCAGAGGTGCTCAAAAGATAGATAAGAACGTGCTTTTGGAAACTCTCTCATCTAATATTCACACTTATTTATTTGAATTATGAGAAAGCTTCAAATTCAATTTTTTAACACAACCATATCTACATTTCTCATTAATAATTACTTTTTGTTTAGTTTGGTGATCAGGTCTCAAACTGCAGTCCAGGCTGGCCTAGAATTTACAACAATTCTTCTGCCTCATCGTTTCAAGTGCTGAGATTATATGCATGCGCCTCTATGCTCAGATAACAGTTGCTCGTTATTGACTAAATTCCACTACCTATGTCAGCAGATTTTGTCAAGAGCGTCCACAGGTATGGTGATTTTCCCATTTTTACCTAAGAGTCTCCAGGAAAATAAACTCCTTGACCCTTAAGGTCAAATAGCTAAAGCTTAGTTCTCTTATTCTTGACTCTGTCCATGTAACACATGTTCCCATCAATTCACAGTGAGATACCTTACTTCTCATAACTTCTAATGTAGTTTGGTAAGAAAATATAAGCATAACCTCACAGTGTCCTCATAATATATTTTATGGTTATTACAGGTTCTAAGAAAAAGAATTTAGCTTTCAAACTGAATAGTCTGTGCTCTTTTCCATTTGAGTAAAATTTTCTAGAAACGAACGAAATTTAAAATCATTGAATTTGTAGTTAAAATACTGTGCTCTTTGCTCATTTAATTTCGCTATTTCAAAAGCAAGTAAAACTTTCTTTTAAAAATATTTTATTTATTCATTTTCAAGGATATATATATATATAGAGAGAGAGAGAGAGAGAGAGACAGAGAGAGACAGAGACAGAACACCAGGACCACCACTTTGTGGGTCTGGCTTATGTGGGTACTGGGGAATTGAACCTGCAGCCTTAGGCATTGGAGGCAAGTGTCTTAAAAGCTGAGCCATCTCTCCAGCCCAACAAGTAAAACTTTCTAACAAATGCAAAAGAAACCTTGAAAGGGTCTCATTCCCAGTCCTTGGAGAAGGAAGGAAGGGACTGAGCCTGGCATTTCTACATGATCACAGTTCCTCTGAAAATGTCACTTCTAGGGATATCAATGAAACCCAGCCACTGCTATTGGTTTTCTCCTTCAACAGTTTCAAATGACAGAGGTCTGCAGAGAACCCGGGAGGCCATTTCACACTCCTTAAAATGTTAACATACGCTGGCTCACTCCATTCACATGGATTCTATGCCAAAAGACTTGCTAAAATCACTTTTTAACAACATTCCAATACTTAACTGTAGGCTAACATACACAGGCTTTATATATTCACACAAAGAATATGCATATGATTAATATTTATACATTTACATACATGCAAAATGTTTAATTCTTATTAAAATTCAGTTTGTGATTAGTAAATATATTAATGAGAACTTTGTTCATAGTTTTATTACAAGCCATTCTGAGGTGAAGGACCACATTTCTCAAAAAAGGTGCTCTGTTGTTTAAAATCTGCACAAAAAAAGTCTTCTCCTGGGGACACTTTTGAAGGCTTGACCTTTTCTCAGGGTTCCAGGAACATCTTTCCTGCTTTCTAAAACCAGAGAAATGTCATTGCCTCCTGCACTCCAATATGTACAAACCTAAATGTCAAATTTGCCTAAAATTGGCAACTTCTCAAAATTTATGAATTTGTCATGTAGAAGAACCATTCTTCATAAATGCTAGCTATTTTAACTATTTTAAGTCTTTGTTGTCTTTGTTTTAATCCATCTTTATTCTTCCTTTTTAATTTACAAGTCAGTTCATCTACCCCAAAATACATGTTGTTTTCCTCATGTATGTCCCATGATTACTCACAGGTAGTTTATGGCTATAGGAAAGATATATATATATATATATATATATATATATATATATATATATATATAACTAAACTCACAAAAAATTAAATTCCTTATCTAATTGAACACATAATAGCTAAAGTAAGACACATAAAGAACTATCATATGTAGAATATTGTAGGCGATAAACTTGAGAAAAAGGAAGCAGGGAAAGAGTAATTGTGGTAGAGAATAAGTTACAGAACAAGCACGGATGGGGGAATGGTAGGGGGAGGGAGACACAGACAGAAATAGCTCCTAGCTCATTCCTTCCTTACTTTCCTGTCTTTCTTTATTGTTTTAGGTGGTGTCTTATGTATATCATGCTGCCCTCCAAGTTTCTACATAGCTGGGGATGGCATTGAATTTGTAATCCTTCTGTCTTTACCTCTGTAGTCCTGGGATTACAAATCTGTACCAACATGCTGGGCTTGTTTGGTGCTGGGGATCAGGATCCAGGCCAGAGCTTTGTGCACAGTGGACGAGCACTCTCCCAGTTGAACTACATCCCAAGCCCTGAACCTCTTCCTCTTCTTATGTGGACTCTAGAAATAAAGACTGGGACTCCACCACCATGACCTCTTGTTACCCATATACAATCATTTCTCATAAGAGTGGGATTTCAGCATGTGAATTTTGACAGGACATGGTTTAATCCAAGAAAGTCCTCAGTGTGAGGGTAAGAATATGTCTTTATTCTCTGTCATTAATGGTTTTGCTTGCCTTTTATGTTTTAGGGTCTTTTTAAATTTTATTGCTGCATATGCAATAAATTAGTAGTGCTTTATATTACCTGATCTAAAGAGTTTCTGCCTCACATTTTAACTGCATTTTGAATAGTTTCATAGACTTTGCACTTGAGACTCAGTTTGTCCTTGTTGCTGTCAGACATGCCTTATGTTTTCTTTTTCTTCTGCTGCTCCCTTCACAAATTCTCTTCTTCCCCAATCTCTACATTCCTTAATCCATCCTGAATTTATATCCCATCAAAATTAAATCCAGTCAGAACCTTTTCAATACTTCCTACATGACAGTACATATGAAGCTGTCTGAACAAATCTCCAATCATATCACACCCTCAATATATTATGTTATCTGTCTGGGATGGCTTATGTGAGCTAACAAATTATAGAATTTCATTCACTCCACTTTGTCTGCTTTCATAACTCAAATGGCTTATGAAATCTTTAATAGCAGAAATTTTAACAGTACATGATCATGCCTCATTGAAAATGTGCCTAAAGTGGTTTTGCCTCAAAATAACCAATCTTAAACTATGACTTTGCTCTTTGGAGTTGTAGTTTTAACTGATGTTGTTGATTCTGATCAGGACTGGGAGTTTAAGTAGGGATTTACAGCAGGGTTATAAAGAATGATCAGTGGGGAACAATGCTCTGGCTGAGACTGGGCCATCTCGCAAGCTGGTGTCTTCCTAGATCTGTCCTGTGGATGCCACCAAGATCAACTCATATTGGAATATCCCAATCCCCCAGGTGGCGTTTGGTCGTATCAGAGCTGCTGAGCTGTTGGAGAGGAGGTTGCAATCTGTTTCTCAATTCTTAAATCTGATACATTTATGTGGAAAGTTAACCCATGCTGCTCTCACTTGCCAATGAATAATCTGTTTTCTCTTTTTCAGAAGTCAGTAAAAACTGAAAAGAGCCAAAATCCATCAACATGAAAAAAAAGATAGAGGGTTCTCTATCCTCTTCCACATCAGCAAGGGCTCGGGTGAAACCAACAGCAATTGGCAAGTTAAGCATGAGGGCAGCTCTCACAGCAAGCCTGATAACCTTTGCCAGGGAGATGGTGACAGACACCGAGGACACTCAAAATGTATCAAAACAGATATTCAGAAGCGTTTAACATTAAATAAGACCTTTAACACACCTACCAAGGCTCAGGGAACATTGTGAAAGGGGGGTAATAGGTACCAAGTAAAAGGAGTATTCAGAGACACTGACCCTATGATGACTGACTCATGTTCTCATAAGTCATAATCCATAACCACAAGGTAAATACCAGCAACTCCACTGAGGAGGGTCCTCCGTGGAATGAGGGTGGGGAGGAGGTGAATGGGACCAATTCATGATTTATCCATATATGATGGTTAAGTTTTGATGTCAACTTGATCTTTCAAGTAATCTTGGGTGGCTCTCTGAGGATGTTCACAGGAAGGCAGCCTCTCAGTAGGGGGCAGGATGTAAGGAACTCAATGGAGGTAGAAGTAGACATCAACAAAGTTTCCAATTTTGTTGAAATGCTTAACATGATTATATTTTAATAATTCACACAAAATTAGCATGTTAACAGTATGTAATACATGTGAACTACTACACATGCTGACATCAACTGAATTCTCAGGACTCGAGCAAACTGTAAGCATGTCTCATAAAAACAGCAGAGTTCATTTTTTTTTTTTTACTACTTTTCAACCATCAAATTGACAATAATGGGCTATTAAAGGTTCTAAATTTTTAAAAGAGATTTTAAGCTTGTTATTAACATAGAGAATTTTGAGACTTTTTTTTGCAATGTTGTAGATCAAATTCAGAGTCTTGTTGAGATTATTTTAATTCAACATTTTATTTCAGAATAATTTTAGATTTACTGAAAAGTTGTGAGAATAATAGAAAGGCTTCCTTTATACCCTAGTTGCCATTTCTATCATTTAACTTTACTATTCTAAATTTGTCCAAAAAATGAACTAATGTAGATATAATATTAGAAACCCTGCTCAAATTCTCTCAGGGCAGGGGCAAAAGGACAAAGCTGCCTTTCTGCTCATAAGCCAAGCCTCTCAATCCATAGTATTTTCTGCATTTAATTCTTTGAACTTTCACCAGAATGATTCATCAAGTTCTACTTGGAGCACTGCAATGCATCTCTTACTTCAAGATATGTCCAATCTATGCCTATTTTCTCCAGGTCTTTCTTCATGAAAGCATGTTGAACTTTGTCAAATGCCTCTTCTACATCTATTGTGATCATTATATTATTTCTATCAATAAGTTCATTTAAAAGGTGAATCATATTTATTGATTTGTATATGTTGTACTGACCTTGCATCCCTGGGATGAGCCCGACATGATGATGGTATATAATCTTCTCAATATGTCCTTGAATTCTATTTGCAAATATTTTAATTAAGTTAGTCATTTCTATTTTTTTCCTCTCTTTCAAAGCAGCCATTTAGTCCTATGTTTTTTTGTGTTCTTTCTTTGTTAGAATCTTTAATATTTTTGACACATTTATTTTGAATCCTCTAAATTCCAATATCTGTCTCTTTCATCAATCTATTTTTGATACTTGGCCTCTTTAGGCTTTTTTTTCTAATTCATTTATTTATTGTTGATAGGTAGAAACACTGTGTGAACAAGTCTTCTGTTGGTACCCCATTTCCCTCCTCTATGCCCCCAACCTGCTGAGGGCCCTCCTAAACAATAACACACACACAGACACTCACACACACACACACTCACAAACACACACACACACACACACACAAAATGGCTACTGCTTGTACAACTCATAACCGCCCATGTCATAGGCTTAGTGTCACTGTAATTTTTATTTTATTTTATTTTGGTTTTTCAAGGTAGGGTTTTACTCTAGCTTAGGCTGAACAGGAATTTACTATGTAGTCTCAGGGTGGCCTTGAATTCACAGTGATCCTCCTTTGTTGGCCTCCCGAGTGCTGATATTAAAGGCATGCACCACCAAGACCAGCCAGTAATTATTTTTATTTATAATTATTTTGTTGAAAACTCAGCATTTTATACTGACTACTAGTGCCAAAGTAAGCAGGAACTTGATGTGAGAATTTTAGATGCTCTGGAAGTAGAGCTGTGTTTGATGTTTATGTATCTGTGAGTTTAAATTTCTGTATTGTTTGTAGAGTTTCCTCTTTTATCTTTGTGTTTTTTAATACTGATTCTTAGGATATGTGATTCACAGATTGCTCAGCTATAATTTTTATTGCTGTTGTATTGCCATTACATTTATATCCAAAATTTCATTGTTATGATGTGCTATGTGTAAGAAACATAACTGTATAAACTCTTAATTAAATATTTGTATTTAGTGTTATGACATTCTTTCTTCATGGATTGTTTTTGTCTTCTCCACCCTCCCCCCAATTCCCTACTATGGGTGAAGTATTACTAATCTAATTTTTCAAAGACATTTCCTAGACTAGATATTCCTTACTACCTTGGAGGGTTAGGAAGTCAGCAGAGGACCGAGTGTACAGGAATTTATTTTCTTTGGCTAAAGCCAAGTTTCAGAACAATGACCTGGACAACTTTCTCTGTTTGTCGGGTTTTGCTAGAGGGACCACTGGGTACACCTCATGTATTGCATCTATTCCTGCCAGGGCCACACAGAATATTTCTCAGTTTCTCACAGTGGGAAACTGCTAGCTTTTTTGAAGTGAAATTCAATGAAAATGTGCTTGCTGTCCTGTGACTGTGGGTTCCAGGAGTGTCTCATTTTCAAGATTTCCTGTGCACAACCTTCAACACTCCAACACAAACACCGCTGACCTATTCCTAACTGCTGATAATCTCCGATGATTTAGGCTCCAGGTGAGGAAATGTTGGCTGCTTCTTTGGTATATGAGTCTTTCTCCAGATTTTTTTTGACATAATTTTCCTCAAGGAAAATTCTGAAATTTTCTGAAGTAATCAAGCATAACTTCTCAGTTTGTTCTTGTATGTTTTCTTGGGTGGGAGCAGTGACTAATCACTATGTATACGTTGGCTCTTATACTAGAATTCCAAAGTTACTAATTTTTATTTAAAGCATTTTTTCTACCTGACATGAGAACAATTTCATTATCTATCTGTTTTTTTCTACCAAACTACAAAAGTTTGGATTATAGAAAAAAGTCTTTCATAACAATAAAATACATAAATGCAGACTATCTGACATTAATGCTCATAATTACAAGGTTGACAATGTATATTAATTGTTTTAAAAATATTATTGCTTAGTTTGAAACTCAAGGGCACTACAGTGGGTATAAATAGAAAAAATGTAATTGGATCCTTAATATTTAATACAGTGTTGTTTCATCTTCATTGTCAATGTGACTGAGGTGGAATTCTGTCTGTCTCTAAGGGTATACCCAGACTGAATTAAATGAGTCGGGGAGACCCTGTTTGATGTGGAAGGCTCCATCCCATGGGCTGGGGTCACACTTGAAACAACAGAGGGAGAAAAGGAAATGAATTGAGTCAGCATTCTCTCACTGTCTTTTTCTTGGCCCTCCAGGAAGTACCCTCCACTGAACACTGCTCTTCCATTATTTCCTGTCCAGGTACATGGTAACATATAAAAACTGATTAAAACCTCTAAATTCTGAGTCAAATGAAATTTTTCTTCACTTATTTGGATCAAGCATTTCCATAGCTTAGCACTATAAAGTAACTAATATAAAAAATGTTGAAAGGGTGGTCTGTGAAGATGAATGAGCAGTTGAAGTCACAGGTTTACAGAGCCTGCTGGCCCGCATTCAATCCCAAGCCACTCACATAAACCAGGCACAAAAAGTGGCACAAGCATCTGTTGATTATATGCAGTGGCAAGTGACCCAGGTATCCACCCCAAATTCAATTGTGCAAATAAATGAATAAAATTGAAAAACATTGATAACAGAATGTTGTGGTTATTACTGTAATTAAATTTGATTGTGTGGAACCAATTGGTGGGGAGGGATATGAAATAATTTTAAGCTATATGATAGGAAAAAAACCAAAAACACAACCTTTTGCAGGTATGGCTCATGTGTGATTGAAGTGGGGAATCAGAAGACCAGGACGCCAACTGGAATTCATCCTGTAAGAACAAGTCTCAGGAGGACTCAAGAGGGAACAGTGGCCCTATTGGGAATTAGAGGGCACTGATATTCTAGCCAAAAAATTACTCTACATTTCATCAATGTCCTCAAAATTTGTGTGAAGATTAATTGAAAGGCTATGAACTCTAACTTGGGGAAGGAAATTTCAAGACAACAAAGCATGAAGGCTGTGCCATGGCTGATACTTTTTTGTTTGTTTGTTTTTGTGTTGGGCGTTTATTTTTGTCAAGTTTTTGGTGAGAATCCATAGCAAAAGCAAGACAGGATTTGGAAACAGAACACAAAACAACAGTACTAACTAACTAACTAACTATATATGCATATATATACACACACACACACACATATATATATATATATTATCAGGAAAATGACAGTTTTTTTTAAAGAGATTAGTGCCATTTAGTAGAAATCAAGGACTTTAAACTAGGAAAATAAAGAACTTACTGTTTTAGTCAACTTTCTCATTACTGCATGGAAACGAACCAGACCAAAGTTGCTTGTGAAGGAATAGGATTTTTTTTTTTTTTGTTTATGGACAAAAAAGGAAGCTCCTTGATGGCAGGTAAAATAATGACATGAGCATAGGGTGGACATCACCTCCACCATAGCACTGCAAACAACAGCAGGAAGATGTGCCACACACTGGCAAAGGTAAACTGGCTATAACCCCCATAAGCCCGCCCCCAACAATACAGCTCCAACAAGGTTCTAATACCTAAACTGATATCAGCTGGGGATCAAGCATTCAGAAGACATTTGTTTGTGGGGGACACCTGGATCAAACCCTGATATTTACTTTCCTATTGCTGGAACAAATTCAAAACCTGAAGCAGCACAGGAATAGAAAGCCTACAGTTTCAGAGTAGAGTCCATCATGTCAGAGGAAGCATGACAGGAGAAGGAAGCTTATGTGATGACATCACATCAATAGGGAACAGAAGGGAAAAAAAAATAACAAGTAGGACTAGTCTATCCCAGCCCCAGGGCCATCCTCAGTGACACACTTCCTCCAACAAGGACCTACCTCCTTTACAGCCTTCCCATACAGCATAACCAACTGGAGGCTCAGAATTCAAACACAAGAGTGTTTATTGTAATTTAAATACACACACACACACAGCACCCTCTTGTATCCCTTTACTCTGGCTTCCATTACCTTGGGGATCCTCCTCAGTGGGTTTTGATATTCACTGTGGGGTCATGATGGCCTCTGTCAGTCCCTATGACTTAGCAGGGTGACCATGCCACATGAGTTTTGAAGGACATTTTTTGTTCACATGACCACATTCTGTCCTTGGCTCCCATAGGCTCATGGCCATCACATGATACAAAATACATTCAGTTCAACTTTAAAAGTTTTTCTCAGTGGCAATACTATTCAAAAGTGCAAAGTTTGTTCTGAGACACAGGCAGTCTTTTACTCAGAGCCCTGTGTATGTACAGAATCCTGAAGTATCACTGAGGTATCCAGGACTCCTGATGAAATTGTGTAGGCTCTAAAAGATTTGGTAGCTCTGTCCATCCATATATACTGCTTATAGCCTCTTTCTTGGGTAGAATCTACCCCAAGACTTCAGCTTTCCTTGGTGGGTAACTCAAAGTCTTTGAATCCCAAAGATGGAGGATATCCATTTCAACTTAGGCCCCTCCTTCACAGCTTTATGCAGTCGCCTCACAAGGCCTCCTTCCAAGTACTTTGACCATGCTTCACATTCTCACATCTTAGTCTCAGTGATTCTCTGAAACCTTGGTGCCATATTCCATACCCCTATAATGAGTATTTCATTCTTCCAAAACCAGTTCCATGTGGGTAATGCTGCCAAGTTCAGATAACGGCTAGCTCTCGAGGAACACAGCTGAAGAAGTCTCTGTATATTAATCTTAGGCAGCAGAGACCTCTTCAGCACTCTTTCCTAAGGCAATTTCCTTTTAAAATAATTTGCATTCCTACTATCTTGGTTGGGTCTTGTTCTCAAGGCATCTTTGCTATTTTCTCACTGCAAAGCAGAAAGTTTATCATTAAAGCTTGTTATCTCTAAAAATTACAGATAATCAGAGTGCTATTTTTTTGCCCAGGACTTTAAATTTGTACATGCTTCCTTCTTTGCCAAAATACATATTTTAATGTCTTTCAGCTCTATATTTTGCTTATTTTCATTGTAATTCAGAATCTTAGCACCAAAGATATTCCACATCACAGCCTCAATGTTTTTCTGCCTTGAAATTTCCTCTACAAAATCCAACAAGCCACAGTTTGAAATTCAACTTTGCTCATTCTCAGTTCATGGGAAGAATGTAGGCATTTTTCTTCTCTACAATATCACTTCCAGCCCAGTTCTTGATAAAATTCCTTGTTTCCCTCTTAAACCTCATGAGCTAAGCCTACCCAGTTCAGTTAGTTCTCTTGGCCTATGATCTTCCAAACTCCCACTAGAAAGGCCCATTAATCACTGTCTACATTGTAAACATTGTAAGGTTTCCCTAGTCCAACATTCCAAATTTTTACCTAGTCCACCATAAAACAATTCTAAAAACCTGTGATTCACATGATCTGCTGTAACATAGCACTGCCCTCAGTTCTCAGTACCAGTTTTCTATATCAGTTACTTTCCTTCTGCTATGACATAATACCCAACAGGAAGATGCTTAGAGATGAAAAATATTTTATTTTGGCTTATAGTTCTAGAGGCTAAGTCCATCATGGCGGGGAAAGCATGGAAGCATCAGGCAGCCAGCCATATATTCACATCAGCTAGAAGGAAGTAGAGAGAAAGAACAGCAAGCTGTAATACCTGAGCTGCCTAGCAGCATTCCTTCTGAAATCTCTTGAGTCAAGTCTTTATCATCTTCATTTCTTATGGCATTGTGGTCTTTCAAATTTTCACCAGAATATCTATCCATTAGGATCTGCTTATAGCACGGTAAGGTTTCTCTACTCTAAAGTTACAAATCCCTCCATATCCCTTCTTCAAATTATTTCCAAAAACCTAACAAATACCTTGACAGGTTAACATTGAATTGTTTTGATGGTTAATGTTCATTGGCAAACTGACTAGATTTAGAATCATCTAAGATATTGAATCATATCTCTGTTTGCATCTGTGAGACCATTACCAGAGATGATTACCTGGATGTGGGCACTACAATTGCATGGCCTGGGGCCCTGATGAAAAGAATATTCTCAAGCTATGCATAAACATTTCCCCCTCTGTCAAATCCTCTTTGCTGTGATGCAAACGTTTATCTATCACCATATACTCATGCCTCCAGGCTGTCCCATGCAAGCACATGGGAACAAATTACCATGGATTTAACCGTCTAAAACTATAATTCAAACGAAATCTTTCCTCCCTTAAATTGTTTGTATCATGCTTGATCAGTGTGATGAGAACTAACAAATACTCTTTTACAAATTCTGCTTATTAACTAGTAAGCTAATTTCATTCATTTCCCATTTAGTAAGTACTAGTTTCAGTTAGTAACTTGAGTCTCATTTAGTAAATTTGATACTTTAAATAATTTTCTAGGTAATATTAGCACATGACTAATTATTGTTAGTATCTTGATATTTTTCCCAAGAAGCATTCAACTTCAAAATGAGATAGATATGTCATAATACATTCTATGATTCATTTTTGGTTTAAGAACATAAGACTCTCAGATTCATTTTTCATATACTTTTCTTGTATCCTGTTGCTTTGTGGTCACTGGAAGCTTTAATTTCATTCGTTGTTCACTAAGAGCTCGATGAGATACATCACTTGAAGTCCTTACCCTGCCTGGCCCCACTGGCTTTACATCTCTGAATTTCTTCTTTGTTTTCTATCCAACTTGGCCTCAAACATTTCTGCAGTTGAATGCCTCTTCCTATTATGATTGCATATTTGGTATGCTCTGGCTCTCAGCTATGTTTTTACACCTTAGGAAAATTTTAAAAAAAATCTGACCTGACAAATTTAGGTGACGGCATCACAGCGAAGTGTCAGAACTCCTAGAGAAATTATCTGTTTCTAGAATCTTAAATATAATGACAATATCAAGAATCCCTCTGACAAAAGTATTAATTTCATTTATCCATAGCATTTTTAATTTCAATATACCTCATCCACTTTAAAGAGAAGTAAAGATGCGTCTAACAATCAGCACTTTTTTTCTGCCCTATCCTCTTTTCTATATGTTTAGTCATAAAAATATTTCCTTCTAAATAATTTCTAAATATTTCTTAGTTTTTTTCCAACTATCCTTAACACAGAAATATCTGGACCCTTCACACTTGACCTTTGATATTGTGAGTGTTCTTTTGAAGTGTGCAAAAATTTCCACAACATAGCATTTGAAGAATTGTTTTTGTCACCTTTAATTTTAAATATGATCACAAGGTTCATGTAGTATCTTATTTTTCTGGATTATATTACCTATTTAAAAAAACTTTAACCTCTCCCTGGCTATACAGATCCCAAAGATCTCAGACAGTAAATTATGACAAATTCAAATAGAAAGCACATGTCTTGGTATTGTATGTAGTTACCGTCATTAAACCTGAAGCCAGCTGAGTTGGACTGCACCCCATTTAATGGTGAGAAAACCGAGACACATACAGTTAAGTGTATTGCCTTTCTTCATTCAGGGAGTAAGGATGATGTCAACTTGGGTACTTGAACCTGATCATGGAATTCTCTGTTGCTTAATTTTTAAAAATCAAGTTTTATCTCATCCCTAAATTCAGAGAAAAGAAAACCCTTACAGGATTCCATATCATGCATTTGACATTTATCCAAAACGTTATTGATGAGCAGTGTGCCAAGTTCAATACTCAACCACTGAGCATGCAGCTGTGAGCAGAACAGAAGTGGTTGTGACCTGAGAGTTGAAAATGGTCCAAAAAATTGAGGATGTCTACATGCAATAAATACATTCCTGTAAGTGTTTTGTGGGGAAGGTAATACTGTATAGTCTTCATATTTCATTTTTCATTTCTCTGTGGTTTTCATTTATGTATGTTATATCAGAGTTATTTTGCAAATCATCTTATTTACACATAGATATTTTCTCCTCAGTTCTTTTACTTTTCTGAAATATAAAGTATCTAGAATAAGAATTCTTCAATAAGGTGACATCCAGTACAGTTGAAATAATATTCTATTGATAGTCAACAATATAGCAGAAAAATGAAACCCTCTATGGTTGTACTTCCAGCTCAGCTGCATTATTTGAATGATAACAGGCTAGCCTCACGACCTATTATACTTACTTCTCTCTGTTATAAATGAAGATAATAATAGCCCCTACCCTGAGTGATTATGTTAAAGAGTCTAACACATCTGCATAACACTTTTATGTGTACAGTTGTGCCTATGGCAGTAAGGAATCCTCCAGCAAGCCTTTAATATACTATGTTTCCTTTACACACTGATAAACACTAAAAATATCACACATGTAAGTAGCAAAAGTCTTTTCATATATCAAATATTAAAGATGCTTCTTATGTACAAGCCAACTCTAGTTTGGACACATAATATTTTCCCATGATAATTGTGACTTCATATCCTCAAGAGTCCATAAAACATTTTCTCCCTGAAGCATAAATGCAGCCAGTCACTGGTGGATCTCTATAGGTTTTACCGTTCAACATGTTAAATGCTACCATTGGATGCTTGAGTGAAAAAACATGATTGGTTTGTGTGGTAGTTTGAGCGGATGTTTCCCAATAGATTCAGGAGTTTTATTAAAGTTTGTAACTTGGAAGAGGTGTCACTGTGTGTGGATCTGAGGGTCCAGCCCTAAGGAGTTACTGGAAGCAGATCTGAAATTCCTGCCTAAGGTATGCAGAGAGCAGTCTGAGCTTTACTTGTGTTCCCTGCTGTTTACCACCTGGGTGTGCTTGCTTTTGGAGTTGCTGGTGGTGGACTATTTTTCTCTCTGCTTGGATCTGTAAGCTTCAAATAAATCCCTACTTCCTCACATAAACTGTGTGTTTGGAAGTTCTTCCCAGCAGCATGAGCTGTCAACAACAGTTTATCAACACCTAGATAAATATGCAGGCTGCTTTGGAGAGATGACTATTCTGGGAGGCTTCTGACACAGAATCTCCTAAAATAAAAGAAAATAATTGCTCATAATTATTTTGCAGCATCTATAAGATTTAAAACAGAATGCTCCAATAGAACTTACATTGTTTCATGTCCCTGATGTTATATAACACGTGCTTCTTTCCTAAAACTCTGAGCTACATTAGAAATCAGCCTCATCCTTCCAAGAATGAGTTTGGAGTAAACTAACTTGGTCCTTTTCATACATATCTACTAAAAAGAGAGAAAAGGAATGTCAGGTTTAGAGCACACTGAAGGATATCTGGGGAGGAGACAAAGATAATATAAATCTAGAAACCAAAGCTCTGAATGCAGTGACTTTAGCACCCGAAATTCAGAAGAATTCAACACTTAACTCACTTTTTGATGCCATAAATTTTATGTAGAAAAAAGATTTGTGGAGTGGCAAGTCTTACAGAGATTAGAATAAAATGATTTAGTTTTTGCCTTATAAGAAGAAAAAATGTTTTAAAGGTCACATATAAAATATAAAATGTATTAAAAGACAATGAAGATTATAATGAGATACCAATAACATGATCAGAGCAGATGAGAGGCACTATGGGGAAACAGCTTATATAATTTTAAGACATGATAAAATTAGAAAATATGTAAGATATGCACATTCATAATATTATTTCATGGAACTAAGAATTTTGTTTGAATAGTTACCATGACAAAAAATATAGGAAGTTAACATTTTTTT
>PVHP010006279.1:0-15591 GCA_004024765.1 Zapus hudsonius | reverse complement strand
GTATCCAGTATACAGATGGTAGTAAGTGCAGTGCTGGAAGGCACAACATAAGCTTCCAGGGTAAATTGGTCAATGATATTAGGAGAAAGCAGAGACCATGAATACAAAATGCAGACTGTTGCCATGAGAAGGCTGAACACACTTCCTTCTGGGAGATATCAGCAACCCAAGAAGTGATCACTTATGCAATAGAGGTGCCAAAACTTGGTGGGGGGTAATCAACAACTTTAAATTGGCCAAGAAATCACCTCAGTGACAAGAAACCCTTAACTGGAATTGGGACTCAGGGCAAAATCCTACAAGAACCAATAACTGGGGCTTCAAAAATAAATCCTCATTACCAGAGAACTACCGAGAGCCTAATCTTAATAGAATTTTGCCAAATTAGAAATGTATGTCTCATTTAACCTACACTGATCTCATTCTCAGATGGAGATTCTGTTTGTATTTTTCAGAAGGCAGTGAGAGAGCTCTGGTCATTCCAACTCCACAGCAGAATCACAGGCCGAAAGCTGATATCCCAGCAAGAGATGAACCACCCCAGTCCTATCGTGTAGGCCCCAAGTGAAACAGTTGAGACAGTAGTGGGGCAAGAAACAGACCTATAACCACAGTTGATCAGTCACCCCAAGTTAAGTCAGTGAGACAAGACACCCATGACTTCCAACACAACTTAAAGTAGAAGCACAGAGACTCTTAAGGTCACAACAACAACAATGAACAGACTTAAAACTCACCCTCCATGACTCAGGGAACTGAGTGGAAGAGGGGGCAGAAAGATTGTAAGAGCCATGGTGGGAGCTATTACCCAGAGACACTAACCCCCTCAGCTACAATTCATAAAGGGGGGCAACCTTGTTGCCTCCTGTGCTATCCATAACCCCTTGCCACATGGATTGATCCAGTGTGCCCACCGAGGAGGATACCCAGTGGATTGGGGACAGGGAGGAGGGAAGCACAGTATTTACTCTACCAATGTATCAAATTTTGGACAATAAAGATGGAAAAAAAAAAACCTACCTTCAGCCAAGTGTGATGGTACACACCCAAAATCCTTTCTCCTAGGGAGGCTCTGTCAGGAAGATTGCAAGTTTGTGGACAGCCTAGTAATTTAGTGAAATCCTTTTCTCAGAACCAAAAGCAGGGGGGATATTGCTAGGTTGTGGAACACTTACAAGCATTAGAAAGTCTTTGATTGAATCCTTCATACCATAAAAAGAAAAAACATTGCCCTCAGGCTAATTCTCATTTATAATCTCTGGCTAAATCTGCAAAAAAAATAATTGGCAAGATCAAATGGATGATTAAGCTTGGCTAGTCATGAGCATCTCTTATTATTAACTGGTCTGACAATTCTTACAAGGTTTGTCTTGGAGTACAGGTAGGAATAAGTTGAGGTTTCATAAATGTGAGTCATGTGAATCCAACCATTGCCTCCAAAAGTATGTAGATGAATTAAAAGATCAACAATGAAATACTATTACCAAGAAATAAACTGATCAACTCAAATGAGGAGCCTGGTGTCCAATAAATGTATTTCCTTCACACTCTAGAGAAATATAGATCTATATACTCTAGATTACTTGTAAGATGTTGGTATGAATCCAAGCACAACCTGTTACTATGGCATCTTATTGGATATTTGCAAGAAGAGTGGCTGAGCAGCCTTTAGTCTGTGTCTGCTGCAGTCATCTGATGAAGGATCACATTTGTTTTCTGTAGATTTAATCAAATTATTAGACTGACCTACCCCACTGTCTCTAATAACATATGAGATAATGTTATATGCTCTCTGGTCAGAAACATTTAAATAATTCTTGACTATCCATATTCCTGAAGGAATTGATTGAGATGAAATTTGAGAAGAGTGAAAAATAACTGCATTTGATTTGGAACATCAATTATGAAAACACAAGCTGAGGAGGTCTTATCATGAGGATGAGAAAAGAAACTGGATATTTTGTTCATGTAAGTTGCTAAACCATGGGCAATGTGATATGGCTGACTAGATTTGAAATGAGGAAGAAACTTGTTGGAAACTTGCCTGAAGCATCAATTTAACAAAAAACAACACATTGAGAACATTTTTTAGAAGAGAAATTAGAGGTACAAAATTTAAGTACATTGTATCAAATTACAAATATATTGTTATAGCTGGAAATGGAACCTGATCTAACTCCAGAGTCCGTAGGATCTTTCTTTCTCACAAACATTCACATAGATGAGGGAATTTAAGCCATAACCCATGCAACATATATGACCAGAAGATCTATAGTTATTTCCACATGTTTTGAAGGCATGGGCAATTCTCGGGCAAGAGAATGATGTGTTTGCTTCTAATACATGATGGTACATTAATAACACAAAGATAACCGATGAGCCAGTGAATGGAAATAAGGAAAGCACAATATTTATTGAATTCGATAGATCTAAACATCTGCATGGGCCATTTAGGTGATATTGAGTTTCTTATAACTATTGTTACTTAAATAGGGACTAAGTATTTTCCAATAAAATTTATAAAGCTTGATACAAACATTGTGAACTAGTCTGCCAGATGATATTTAAATCTGGCATTCAGAATGCCTATTAGTCTATGATCCTCTTGAAGTACATATATAATAAAAAGAAAGCTCCACAGTCTTATCAGGGTTTAGTTTTGCTCCTTCCTTTAAACCATATTACATTAGAGACAGTCAAAAGTGGGAAAGAGGCAGCATCCTGCTTGGCCTTGACAACGCAGATTCAATTTTGGCATTATACAACATCATTGTTCACAATGCTTAGTTTCCCCTGAGATGGTCAGTGATATGATTTAAGCAAGTGTAACATGTTACTCACCTCAATACCTGCCTAATGTCCTGTTTCCCCTGGGGACCAGATAACAGCTTATGATTGGTCTAATGGACTCTGCTTAGAGGTCTCCTGGCTCTACTTCTCTCCAGAACTGATTGGCTGCCTGACCCGGATCAAGTTACAGCTGTCTCTGGGGTGTGCCGAGTAGCACCGGCAGTCTTTCAATCTAATTTACTGGAGGAATGAAAAGTAACTCAGAGATGATCTATTGGAACGGTGACAACTCACAGGGGACAAATGAACTCCAAAGCATGATGTTTGTAGCAGAAGAGACATCTAAATCAGTCATGTAGCATCCAACTTAGCAAACAAAATAGCAAAAGCTCGTTTTAGCACATATATAAGGGGTAGCTGAGATACAAATGTTAGAGTACTCTGTTGTCATAAGGAATGACCTGAGGAGTTCTGAAGGCTTTGGATGATTGATTGCATCATTTCACGGACGTACAATATCATTAAAAGATAACTGGTGACACAATTGGGTCACAATGGGAAAAACCGAAGCCAAAAGAGTTCTATGCCAGGCCCTTGCGTATTTTACTTGCATGTAAAATAATTCTCAGATTGACCGACCATAGTAATAGGTACAGTCCTCCACCACATGCACATGAAAAGAACTCTGATAATGTTCTTTCTAGTTCCATTCCTTGAAATTACCCTGTTTGGGACCCAAAATTTATGTGCATATTTAATAATTAAAATGTATAAAATAGTAATGAATATATGTCATTATGTCTGTACTGAATTTAATAAATAAAATATTTATAATGAAATCTTAATATCATGGTGATTATGAACACATATAATTGCAATGCTATAAGATGCAATTGAAACTTAGCCTGCAATAAAGCAAGTTTGGATAAAACTTGTTTTTCTATGGCACATCCATATTTTCTCATATAAACCTAGCTCTGAGATGGAAGCAGGTTGGCCTCTTATCACGGATGGTGATAGAGTTGGGTGGAGGAATATAAAGGAAGCCATCATAAAAAGGGGAGAGAAAATGTTGAGGGTAGAAATACTATCAGCAAGCCATTCTCAGGAAGCAAAAAGAAGGGTGGTTCCGTGCAAAGGCAGAACTCCCAGCCTATTATTCACCAAATAGTGACACAGCAGCTGATTAACCAGGAACCCCTAAAATGTCCATAGAGCAACAGAACTGAGAGCATTCTGTCATAGTCAGCCACATGCTGCTGGGATGAATCTGCAAACCAGGCACAAATTGGGGGAGGAAAATATTTATTGAAATAACAGATCCAGGGGAAGTTACAAAAATGACAGAAAAGGTTGCCCCCCTTTCACAGATCCAAGCAGAGAGACAGAGGCCCAGCACCTCCAAAAGCCAGCAAGCATACTATAACACACTGTAACTCACAAAACAGCAGGACTGCCAGACTAGAGCTCTGACAGCTCTTTGCTTATGTATCTTGAGAATTTTGCATCTAATTTAGAAATACTTCAGGGCCAAACCCCAGGAGGCCAGGCCAAAGTGACACCTCCTCCAGCCAGAAGGCTGGAGATAATTCACAATCTTTAATAAACCTTTGATTCTATGGGGGGGCGTCTATTCAAAGTACCATAATTCCCATCAGAATATAAGCTACAGCTAAAGGTAACATCAGGTATACTGAATAGAAGCTGGGGTTGGGCTATAGTCAGATTGCTGTAGAGATTTTGAAATTTCCAATCATTATAAGTGCAAGTTAACCCCAATTATTTCATTAACCTTCTAATCATCAAGATTTCATTTTACTTGAAGATTTTTTTTAAAAATTAAATCTATCAAATGGTGACAGTGTTTTCTTTTATAATAATGACTATCATATACTGAAATCTTCAGTTTCTAATCCTGTCTTAACCATTATTTGTCATGTATTAGTCATGTGAATTAATTCTCATTTAATAAAGTCAATCCAGTGTCATTAGTTCTGTTATTATATGCTGTTCCTCGAAGGAATTGAGGTTTAGGAAGCTTGATCAAAGCAAGTCGACAAGGTTACACAGAGTGTCAGCTTCTCATTGATTATACTAACAATCCACTCTGAAAAAAAATTTAAAATATTTGATTCATTTGCAAGCAGAGAGACAGAGAGAATGGGTGGTCCAGAGCCTCTGGCCACTGCAAATGAACTCCAGATGCATGCACCCCTTTGTGAATTTGGCTTTACGTGAGCACTGGGGAATCAAATCATGGTCTTCAGGCTCCTCAGCCAAGTGCCTTAACCACTTAGCAATCTCTCCAGCCCCATTCTAAAATTTAATACCTTAAAATGATCAATCACTTCTATTACCCATCATCCTATCAGTCAGAGATTTGTATTATCTCTAGATTCTACCATAGACTTCACTAATTTCATGGGTGAGAAGCTGCACAGTATGTCCAGTGCCTTGATTAGGACCATTTAAATATCTGGGGCTGGACAGAATATTTGGGTGAACCCTGCGTCTGGGGTTTCAATCATCTTTACTATCTTGTTCTTTCTCCACAAGACTTGCATGAGTTCCCTGCATGTTGACTTCACAGCAAAAAGGCAAAGGTTCCAAAAGACAAGAGCTTATTATGCTTCTACTTGTGTCATAATTTTCAATGTTTTATGACCACTAGAAGTTTCCCAGAAAGCCTTGTTACTGTAGGAGAGGACTACATACATATATTACAGGGTCCACTTTAAGAGGACTAAACTTCATCACACAATAAACGCTTGAGATTTATAAAAATGTTCAGACATGTAATGACCCTTGTTTATACCAAGGTGATCAACACATCTAGAATATCTCCTGGGAGCATATAGTGTGTCATTTTAGATTTTTAAAAAATATTTAACCAACAAGAAAGGAAACTTAAAGGCACTTGTGTTTAAAACATTTTTCAAAGTAAATAAGGAAGCTAATGTGATGAATGACTAAATGTATTTCCAATGTCACACAGATAATAAATGAAGCATAAGGTTTGAGATTTTGACATTATCCTGTGTTTTATGTACTCATACAATAAGTTCCTGGAAAGTTGCAAAATGTGTTAGAAATCACTGTGGTTTGGATGTTGGGTCAGGCATTTGCTTTAACTATGTGAACTTCCAACTATGACTGCTTTCACTTTCACCATGAAGCTCGAGAGATACTATTTTCTGCACGCAGTCCATCAACTACATGTTTCTGGCATTTCTGGAAAAATTATAGCAAGCTATTCAATGTATCGCCATCTAGTGTTCATTCATGATATTACCTTATGGTACATCAAGAAAAATAAAATCAGTTAAAAGAACTTCAAAATTACACAAGTAAAAAAATATACACTATTGATTCAAGATATACCTCACTGTAGACTGTAGACTTCATTCACTTATTGGTCCAGGTCAAAGGTAAGATCCTATTGCTGAAGAAACCACAGAAAGTCATCAAACAACACCTAGAGACCCCATGGGATCCAGAACGGTAACCAGCCCCCAGAGGATAGCAAGTGCAGTGCTGGAAGACACTGCATAAGCTGCCAGGAGATATTGGTCAATGATATTTGGAAAAATAATAAACCACTATTATATAAAATGCAGACTGTTACCATAAGAAGGCTGAACATACTCTCCTCTGGACGAAAACAGAGAGCCAAGAAGAGATCACTTGTGCAATAAAGGCCCCAAAATGGAGAGGGGGAAGGAGGAGTAATCAAACTGGCCAAGAAATCCACTCATTGACAAGGAACCCTTAACTGGAAGTGGGACCTAGCACCAAACTCTATGTTAACCAAAAACCTGAGCTCCATTACCAGAGAACTACAGAGAGGCTAAATCCCAATAGAACCTTGTCAAATTAGAAAAAAAAAAGTATCTCATTTAACCTATGCTGATCTTACTGTCAGATGAAGATTCTGTTTATATTTTGCAGAAGGCAATGAGAGAACCATGGTCATTCCAACCCCACCAAAGAGCCACAGGAGGATGGCTGTCACCTCAGCAAGAGATGAATCTCACCAGGCCTATCATGTGGACCCTAAATGATACACTTGAGAGAGTGGTGGGATAAGTGCAAGACCTATAACCACATCCAATCAGTCAACCTAGGATAAGTCAACGGGACAGATACGGATTTCCAACACATCCCAAAGCAGAAGAACAGAGTATCTTAAGATCTCAACAATAAAGCAGACTTAATATTCACCCACCATGACTCAGGGAACTGAGCAGAAGAGGGGGTGGAAAGAATGTAAGAGCCATGGTGGGGGAGAATAAGCAGAGACATTGCCCCCCTCAGCAACAACACACAAAGTGTTGGGGTGGGGGACCTGGCTGACTACTGTGCTACCCATAACCCCCCTAACCCACAGGTTGATCCAGCATGCCTACTGAGGAGGTTATCCAGTGTGTTGGGGACAGGGAGGAGAGAAATGGGATAACAACACAATATTTGCTCATATAATGTATCTAATTTTGAATAATTAAGATATATAATTAAAAAAAATAAAATAATTAAAATTTTAATTGTATAATTAAAATTACACAAGTAAAAATATAAACTATTGATTCAAGGTACACCTCACTGTAGACTTCATTCACTTATTTGTACAGTTTTTATTAAATGGGTGTTAAAATATCAAAGGCATTACTTTAACTGAATGATCAGATAAAGCTGCCTAACAAGGTAGGTGTTACATTCATGTACAGGTGGGGTACATTATACCTTCACACTCCATATTCACAATAGAAGTAATAGGTCACACCACTCCTCTGTGTAATTAGTGTTGAATACATTTTCATCTCACATAGCTACATATATTTGAACAGCAACCAGCAGTATTGTATTTGGAAGGTATAATTACAGACCAGCTTCCTCAATGGCTCAAAAAACGTTTAATTGTGGAGTTCTCGAAATATCAGAGGTGTGATACTTGGGAGAAGGCACAGTGAGGTTATACTCCCTGTGATTTCAGTGCTACTTAACTTGCTCAACAGTGTAATTAGACGTGGGCTGAGCTGGAAGACGAACCTTAGCTCTCATACTAACAGCAGCTCTTTTCACAAATAGCTAAGGAACATTCCACCAAGCTCATGCCAACACCTTCCCTTTCACACTCCACAAGAAAGCACAGTGTTATATTTTGTGCTTTTAACATAATATTCTAAAAATACTTCCCTAGCCACTCCAAATGCAACCATGGGGTTGATACTATAAGGATTTTCTAACTTCATGACCCAAAGGGGTCAGAATGGGCATGGTCTGCTCAGCCAGCAGGAAGAAATGCAGAGCTGAGAGGGGTTCAGATTTGTTTGCTTTCTCAATAGATGGGAAGTTCCTCAGCGACTCTCCGAAAAGCATGGCGAAAATAATAAAAATGATGAACAATTTTTGGCTCAAAAATTCTTTAACTGTTTGTTATACAAAGTTAATTGAATATCTACACACTTGGGGAAATCAACCTTGTAGAAAACTTGCATGTAGAGGCTCAGTGGTTAAAGGCTGCAACTCACAAAGCTATACAACCTGGGTTGTTTTCCCCAGAACCCATGTAAATTAAGATGCACAAAGTGGCACATGTGTCTGGAGTTTACATACAGCAGCAGGAAGCTTTAGTGTGCTCATTATCTCTCTCTCAAATGAATAAACTTTTTTAAAAAAGAAAATATATGCAGACTTGGGTGAAGGGTACACTTTTAATCAGACAATGAAAGAGAGTACAGCTGAAAAGCATCTCAATTAGCTTCTGTGACAGTACAGAATTTCTCAGGAAGCAGCCCCACCATACCTTAGTAAGGAGCTTTGTTATTTCTAGAAAATAACATGAACATACGTTTAAGCTAGGCTGAGAGTGAAGTCAGAAACTAAGCAAACATTTTTACTGATAGTTAAAAGTAGTATAAGCCGAAGAGGTTATGCAATAGAGAAGACTCAGAAATTAGGACCTGGGATAAGATGGGATTGTTTCTATGAAAGTAAGAGATGAGATGAAATTTATGAGGAACAAACAACTATGCAGCAGCTCAGCAAAGACAGTTCCCCAGGCCAAATAAATATTGAAAATAAAGCAAAGTATCTGAAGCAAGTGGATTCCAAGCGGAAACCATGCTCATAGTGGGTGGGAAAACCAGGTAAGCATTCTGACCTGGGTGACTAATGTCCATTGAGAAGTGAATTGGGACTAGAAGTGAATTGCTGGATTAATTATCGTATCTAAACCCTAGAGAGAAATCACAGCTGAAAACTGGTCATGTTACCATTTGCACAATCCATCCTCTGCTTCTGTGCCTCATGGCAACACAATTTCATTCTTGTGCTCAGATTTTGGAGGCATGTGTTATCCCTTTTAGGTTAATCCTATTAAATTCATTGAGTATTTAAAATAGCTGTGACTACCACTCCCCAAACTTATGAACTTTGGGAAAGACTGACTCCTTCTAAGCAGACTCTCTAAGCAAATTGCATCATTAAAAAAATTAAAGATTGTGGGGCTTGTTTAGGGATGTAGCTCAGTTGGTAGTGTGTTTGTCTAAAATGCTTGGGGCCCTGAGTTCAAAAAAATGTGTATGTGCCAATACTCTTAAATCTTTCTTCAGTTTTCTAGAATTTTATGTTTATTATATTTCTTTCATCTTAAGTGACTTTCTAGACCTTTCCATTATAGAAGACATTCATTCTTCTATATTAAGAACATATAGTCTCACAATCTTCTTTAAAACACAGTATGATAATACAATTTAAATTTAAGCAATTTTTATGTAAATTATAATGTTCAGAACATACTCTCCCATGCCTACCACATATTTTCAACTTTATTTTATGAGATAGTGTTGTTTCTTACCATACCAGATTTCCCACTCTTAGCTCATTAATCCATTAACTTGCATGTTTTGAGAGGGATGGAGCCTTTCTTGGCTCCAGGTGGGATTATCTTAAATGTTACAGTGCCAGATACTCCATGATCATGCCAAAAACCAGTGGCTCTTGAATTCTTTCTCTCCAAGTTGCAAAGAATGGTGAATGAGGATGGAAGGAAGGCATGCAAAGAAAAATATCCAAGTAAGAACAACTGGAAAGAGAGTGTAAGAACAAAGTTTCTCATAAAGGGTCAGGAAGGCACTTCAAAAAAAAAAAAAGTTGTTTTAGGCACTTGGGATTACAGAGGCTTTTATTGGTTGGGAATGAGTCCAAGTCATGAGTCATCTGCAAGTTAGGCAATGGACAGGTAATACAATGACAGTTACTCTAACTCTTCCAGGGATCTCTGATTGATGAAGAGGTAAACTGAGGTTACGCAGGATGAAGGGGAGCTTGCTGACATTCTAAGTCAGGAAATTGGCAGCCATCCAAAGTGCTAAGGAAGTTGTAGGCTCAGGAAATAGGGAGAACAGTGATCAAAGGCAGATGGTGAGCTGGTGTCCTGAGTCAGCAGTGATAAGTAGGACTTATTTTAGAATTTTGCCCCTGGACTGGAATTGCCTTAGTGTTGGATGCCAGGACAGACTGATGTTTCTCTCCCCTGAGGGCCTGCTAAATTCTATCACTTAAATTTCACAGAATCACATTAATTCCTTTTACCTTTTCCTTTCCTTTCCTTTCCAAATAAGTGATATGTCCTTTTTCTTTATTTTTCCATATTTCTAAGTCTCTCTGAATGTTGTATGACTTTTCCTTGGCAAATTTGAACAAATGTCTGCCCACTCCAAATAAGAAGCCATCAGTAGATGGAGAAAATGATTCCACCCAAGTCTTTTTTAGTGGATCAGTATGTTTATTGGAATTACTTTATAGGAGTATGGATGAGGGGTTACTTACAGGAGCATGGGAGACTCAGAAGCAGCTTATCACTGAAAATCCCACCCTAGCCTGGGTGACCATGCACAAATGATTCATCTCTGGAGCTGAGTGAAAAAACTGTAGGCAGTTGTTGTCTTGTGCATACTGTAAATTTCAGGAACTTCCTGAGCCTTATAACTTTATTTACTTTCTGAGTCTAGATTGTTGATTATAGTCCCCTCCTATTACCTTCTCTTTATACTCCCCTTTGTCTACCTTCCCCTAAATCTTTTTTTTCCTAAAAAGTCCCCCTTCTACTACGATGATTTTCATTTTTTTTTGTTGTTGTTGTTGTGGCTATCTGTTATACGCAGCACAAGACTCTCATGATATTGGGTCCATCAACATTCAGTCCTTGATGATGGTTGAGGGCACAAGTCCCCTTTCCTCCCTGAGGATGAGGCCATCTTCTCTCATTGGCAGTTAATGGTGGCTGAGAGAGCAGGAGACATTTTCAAGAGTAGTATAGCTACTCTGATACTAATAAATGATGCCTCTTGCACACCCATGAAGGAGGTCCTTGAGTCTTAAGAGATTCCTCTGTTCCAGAAATGTTTCAATTGGGAGGCATTAGTTACACAACAACACTTCACCCTTTTTCTGACTCTCATATTCATTCTTCTCCTCTTTCAGAAACATCCTCTGATACTGATGCTGTCACTAGGATACTGCATTTGATCTCAAGTGATCTTGGTGGGGCTGGCTTATGCAATTCAGCCTGCCTCAGACCCAAAGAGCCTTCAGTACCTACTATTAGAGCAAGTGTCTCAGTTTTGTCAGGCTCTGAGCCAACATCAGTGATGTTGTCTTTCGCTCCTAACTGCTGAAAAGTCCCTGAGCTACTTGAACAATATCTATCCCCATTAAATTTTCTTTTATGGGAGACATGTACAACACTCTGTGAGGAAAAAATACTCACCACTAGAATAAGCTTAATTCATCTGAGCTGTTTTGTCATTGAAGTCTTCCATGAACTGTGTGTTGCTCAGGCTTCAAAGCTCTCTAGAAGCACACTGGCACAAAGTTTGTCTTTCTGTTTTATTTTTTTTTCCCTAAGGACTCTGGATTGACATATTTGCCATACTTGCCTTTGACTGATGCAGACGAGCCCCCTTTTCTTCTGTGTCCTTTTTTCCTCCCCCTGCTGATTGTTAAAACGACTTTAGGTAGTAATTTATATATCACATTTAAGTCAGTGAGATCTGTAAGGGCCTCCCTTAATTTTAAATTTAACATCTTATCATGAGGCTCAGCAAAGGCAATGTAGCTCCATATCAGCTGCAAGGTCCTTGTTAAATTGACCACTGTTGCTCTCTTAACTCTCCTGTAAACACAGTCCTGTTCAGTCTTGGCATCAAATATTGCTTCTCTTGGGCCTAGATGACTCAGTAATGCCTGATCTTTTATCTCCATGTATGACTTCCATTTACCAATCATTTTAAACGTCAATCCCAGATCCCAGATTACCACATATTTGCCCAACTTTACTGAATATCTGAAATTCCTACACCATCTTTTGGGGTTAAATTATTTACTGTGGCAACTCCAACAATTCATGACAGCACTGTACTTTCCTAAGGAAGAGACAAACAGAAGGAGCTTCTGTGTCTTCTCTGAGCACAAACCCTCTGTCCAGTAGTTGTACTATTCGGTCCCCTACAAGCTCCACAGGGAATGTGACAATGACAGGAAGTAGGAGGAAAGTGCCACCCATTTTGTTAACAGTTAGGGTTACAGGTCCAAGACAAATAGTAAGATAATCTGAATTGCTCTACAACTGATGAGCACAGAAATTTTACAATAAGTCTAGAAAGTAGATTTCAGAAAGTAAAATACCAAAATCCCTTACTCATGCTGACTGGTCAGGGGGTGAGGAGGCCAAACATACAAAGTAACCAAACTTTTGTTTAAATCTTCAACCAATCAAACCCCCCCTACATCCACTGACCAGGTACATTCTAAGTAACCAATCAGTCTACATAGACTTGATGCCTAATTTGCATCTTTAAGGGCAACTCATCCTCAAAACCATGTCACACCTGCTAAGGACACCTTCCAGCTTGGGAGAAAGCTGCTTTATGTCACTTTCTTTTCCTAATAACCCTTCTGCCATGTTTGCACTCATCATTCTTGGCAGTTCACATGATAATGAATTTAAAGGCCACTCTCTTGGGGAGTTTCAACAACCATTGAGTGTCCAATGCTGGAAGCACTAACCTGAGTCCATCCAGAGTGAAGAAAGACACAGGTACTCTCAAAACCTATATCAGTAACTTAAAAAAGTAACCATAGTGCAGAGCTTATTTGAACAGTTTTGTAATGTTAAATACCTTAATATTGTTCTGCAAACATTACCACCATCCATCTCTAGAACTTCTATTATCATGCAAAGCAGAAATTGTACATTCATGATTATAATATCCTATACATCATAAAAGTAACACATTTACTCTCAGAATGGCAAATAGAAAACACATTTAAGAATCAACTGTGGGTGTATTTTTCTCCCCTATGACCAATTATAAGAGCTCAGGCTCAAATGAATACAGGAAGGAAGACCAGAAGTTTACCCATGTGCCTAAGATTTACAGTTCTGAGGCAAAAATCAAGATCAATTTCTTCCTTGCATGCATGCCTGGTGCCATTATATAGAGGAACAGCAGGAGCTGACCCTATAAACGTGGATTTGTCCATGATTTTTCTGGCCACTCAAAGCCCCAGTTGCCTCTGTACATTTGCCCATGGAGGAGGATATCCAGCTGATTGGGGATGGGGAGTGGGGGCATTGGGAAATTGGGGATAACAACTCATTGTTGGCCCACTAAATAATGTAACTCATTATGGACAATAAAAAAAAAAAACCCATGCAGCACAAAAATATTTAGAGAACCACACCAATGAAGGAGGGGTAACTACATGTAACTTAATTACATCATGACAAAATTGCTCATCAGTGACTCATCTTTAAAGTTCATCTCTCAAATCATAAGGAATAAAGAGGGGCAGAGGCTAGAAGAAAAGGAAGGAAAAAACTCCACAAAAACAAGATGACAAAAATATAGAGGAAGCTGTAAAGGGTGAGTGTGTCTTCTAGAACTTTCCCCTACCCATAGGAGATTGATTTTTAATAAATCTCTTTATTATTAATTAGATACATTGTATGAGCAAGTCTTGTGGTTCCCTCATTTCCCTCCTCCCTGTCCCCAACTGACTAGGGACCCTCCTCAGTGGGATTGCTGGGCCAGTCCATAGGTTATGAATTGTACACAAAGTAGCCAGTTATTTTCTTTGTATGTTGTTGTTGAGGAGGGGGGCAAGGTCTTTGGATATTTTCCTCCACTATGGCTCTTACAATTTTTTCTGTCACCCTCTCTTCAAAGTTCCATGAGTCATGGTGGGTGAGTTTTAAATTAAGATCTTAAGAATCTCTGAATTTCTGTTTTGGACTATTTTGGGTATTCTCGGTGTCTGTCTCCATTACCTTTTCATAGATTATCTGACTTGCTGTGGAGGGAGTTCTCTTGCTCATCTCCCCACTTCCTCAAAGGTTTCCTTTAGGTCCTATATGATGTTAGGGGTGGTTCATCTCCTGCCTAGGTGTCAGCCATCATCCTTTGTCCTGGTGGTGGAGTTGGGTTGTCCATGGTTCTTGCTGCCTTCTGAAAAATACAAACAGAATCTCTAATAGAGATTGAGATCAGTCTAGGTTAAATGAAATAAACATTGTTGATTTAGTAAGATTCTTATGGATGTAGCCTCTCTGTAGATCTCTGGTTAGTGGCAGTTTCCCCTTGGTGTCTGGATTCTTGATCTCCATAAGATTTTGCCATGGATCTCAGTTCCTTGCCATTGAGCCATCTCTTAGTCAATCAGCAAACCATTGATTATCCACTAGGTTTAGTACCACTATTTCACAGAAGAGCACTTCTTGGCTTGCTGGACTTTGCCATGTTAGCAATGTGCTCAGCATTCTCATAACACTGGTCAGTATTGCATATCTGTGACCTCTGCTTTCTCTGAATATCATTGCCCAATTTTCCCTGGCAGCTCATGGAATGCCATCCTGCACTACACAGGCTACCATCTGGGATCTGGTTACCTTTCTGAATCCAGCAGGGACTCTCGGTGTTGTGTGATGACAGTCTGTGGTATCTTCAGCAACAGGATGATTTTTTTTTTCAGGACATAATAGAGCAGCCACTAGAGAATGAATGTGCCTCACTAACAGAATCAGGGGCAAAAGATGAGTGCTTCTAATGATATTGCTTTCTGGTTCTAACTTAAAATTCAAGTTCATTACAATGCTACACATGCAAGTGCTTTTCTACTTTTGGAAGCATAAAATGTACATAACTGAGTAGTTTTCTGATTATATTTAAAGAAACTTTTACCATTGAAAACAGCTCTTGGGAATTCGAAGGACCAAGTTGACACAAAACAAAGTGCCCTTGGTTGATGTCCTTCTGAGCATCTCCTTGGGGCTCCCTCTGCCTCCTCTTCGTAGGGAGAGGCAATCCCATTCTCTGAATGCCCTGGAGAACGTGACCCAGGAGCACACATGAGTGTTTATGGTAGGGGGTGAAGGTACAAACAGAACCATACTTGGCCAGAAGTCTCTCTTCCCAGAGAGAAATAAGAACTATTTGATTTTTGACCATGAAATTGTCTTCCAGACAAGGAGAGTGTTTAAGTTGTGAAGTCACACCACATTGCTAAAAACTTGTCTGGAAGACAGCCAAGTATTTTGGGGTGAGACACATCTCTGAGACATGAAGTCAGACCAAATGTATTCTTTTCATGGAAAAGAACAGGAACGAAAATCAAATTGTCTGGTTTTCAATATACTATAGGATGATCTTCAATTTATTTTATATGGAGGAGGTGCTGTATAAAACATATTTAAGATTAAGTTGTATTACTGGCAAGGTACCTAAAGGTAAATTTCTTTTC